>JAJOZX010011469.1:0-126826 GCA_023014485.1 Bathynomus jamesi
AACTTAAATAAAATTTATAACCCTCTTCATCACTTGTGTATAAAAAAAAAAAAAAAGTTTAAATCATTAAATCATTTAACTGAAATTAGAAAAAACATTGTCTGCTCCATTTAAGTCCATTAGACTTCAAAAACAAAATGTTATTTAGGAGGTTTCTGACAAAGATAACCTTAAATCATTGAGAATAAAGTGCATACATGAAAAGAGCCTCTCCACACTGACTCAAGTTGGAGGAAGGGCAGAAACTATTTCAGCAGCTTCTACTAAAAGATTTAGTCATTGGGATTCAATTTTTATTGGCTTTTATAAATTCAGTAATAAAAATAAAGATAGAATAGTTATTATAGGGCCTAGAACATCAAGGAACTTGAAGAAAGTTACTTGAAAAGGATCAGGATATGGTTGGTGTTTTAAATGAAAATACCAACAAAATACCAGTACCACCAAATTATGTGGTATACAAAGTTGCTTTCAAGAGTTACCAGTCCTGATACTGGTATTTGAAACTTTAAATGAGTAGTACTGGTATCAAAATCTAAGTGGTAGTTACTGTGGTATTTGGTACTGATAGTGGTGCCAGTCCCCAGCCCTAATTTTATAATCATCCCTATTCATAAATGATTTTGCTCACAGATGCTTTTCTTATACCTATATTTTTCTTTTAAATTGGAAGGTGGCAAAATTACCCCACTGGTGGGGTGATTCTGCCATGCTGACTAACAATTTTCAGTAAGGTGTTATATCACCTCCATATTAAAATTAAATAAAGCATGGGTTGGTGTAGTCAAACGCCTCAATGTATAAAAAGTACAGTAATATTTGGAAATTATTAATTATGCTTACTGCAATATAGAGAAAACTTCATTTCATGGCAAAATTACCCACCTGACCCTGTGTATTGGGATAATTTTGGTCTTTATTTTTTACAGGAATAACCTGGAGGCCCTGAGTTATCCTTATGCTTCTTATTATTATTGGCAGTAAATAGTCTGCCATGTGCAAAAAAGGAAATTTTACATGATTGAATAACTGAATGGGGGATCTGTCAGACCTACAAAGAATGACAGAGATGACATAGAAATTAGGGATGTACCAATATATCAGTATCAGCCAATATTTCAAAAGTATGATTTTTCCAAAATTATGAATAAAAGACTATTTAGAGGATGAAATATATATAAAAATTACAGTGTTGGGCAGTAAAGCGTTAATCCGATAACAGTTAATTAACGATTAACTTTTTTTAATGGACTATTAACGGAAGTTAATTTCCATTTATCGTTATTGGACCAGTTAACTTCCGATAACTCGATATTTAGTCTGTTAAAGTCTGTTAACACGTTAACTGCGAGGAGTCATTCACGGAAGATCACCGCTCCGCGAATGAATTCAAACCGCCATAACTTCAGTTCCCGCCATAATAATTCTCTGGTAAATTAAAATTTAGTTAATGGTTAGTGGTTACAAGGGTTTCAAAACATGTAATCAGTACATTTTTTATTAAAAATAAAAAAAAAAGTTATTAAGCAAAAAAGTTGCAAAACTTGATAAAAATACAGTTAAATACCTATTTATTGTTGGATTTTGCATAAATAAACATTTTCTATGGGTTTTAAAGCTTTTTTCCTTGATTTTTTTAAATGTTAGTAAAGAAATATTTATCGTTAATGGATTATCATTAACTTCCGTTAACTTTGTAGTACCTAAAATTATCAGATTATCGTTATCGGAGTTAAAAATTGGGGTTAACGGATTATCGTTATCGAAGTTAACTTTTTGGTTAACGGTGCCCACCACTGAAAAATTATGCTATTAATACAAAGGAGTACAAAGAGACTATAAAAAGTGTATAAAAGAAGTGTACTGTAACAAAATTGGTGTAATGCTAGATAAGAATTTGCGATGGAGTGATCATGTAAATTATATTGCAAAAAAGATTTCAAGGAGCGTTGCTATAATGTTTAAACTTAGAAATGTAGTCCCTAAACAAGTTTTATTGACTCTTTATCATACTCTTATTCTTCCTTATATAATGTACTGCATCCTTCTTTGGGGAAACTCTGCTAACAACGCATTAAATAGTATCTTTGTCATCCAATACTGATTTCCTTGATCACTCTAGTGCATTATTTAAAGAGCTAAACCTACTAAAGTTCAATGATATAACCAAAATGGCACATTTTATTTTTATTTACGAGTGTAAGAACAAAATCATTAATTTACAATGGGTAAATAGATATTTTGTAACTCATCAAGAAATCCACTCACATCAGACCAGAAATAGATCAAAGCTTGTTATACCTCAATTTAGATTGTCTTCATCTCAAAAACTACCCATTTTCATTGGATTGAAACTATGGAATGACTTGCATGCCGATATAAAAAATATTGTGAATGTAAATTTGTTTAAAACCAAGTTGAAATCCCAATTAATAATGGCATACTAACAAAAATCTAGGATTAATATCCATTACTATTGTTTACTAATTATTAATTTCTCGTGTGTAATCTAGTATTAAAAACATTTCTTGGGATTGTTCAGTTCTTATCTCTCGTGTACAATATTGGTGTCTTTGTATGGTATTGGTATAGTGCCTTCAATGGTGACCTTGTATTTGTCATGTCGGTAGTGATAATTTAAGATTAATACATGTTTAACTATTTAATAATACTTATTTATTATTAATTAATAACAACTAGCTGGTTATTTTTAATAAGAGCCCAGTAAAGCCTAAAGCTTAAGGGCCAAATAAAATAAAATAACTAGTCGTGCTTCAAAATTATTCATGTCATTGTAAATTGAAATGATTGTATTTATTTTATTATTAATAAAGGTTATTCAATTCAAATTCAAAGTGTTGCCATCTTTAATGAAAAGGATTACTGCTTTGTTGCCAAATTTTCAACACAGAAAAAAAATTAGGAATATGTTACAAAAATATGACAAACTAATAAACCCTAGCTGGATATCGGTATCAGTTATTGGCTGATACTGTTTTTAATTATCAGTATTGGTTATCGGCTAAAAGGCGATATCAGTACATCTCTAAATTAGAAATACTGCATAAAATATCCAAAGACTATGGCAGACTATTTACAGTACTCATGCGGTTATCCATGATTGAGGGACAGTCCATGATCATGGATAGCCTGATTTCATGGTTAATTCAGTATATTCCAGCAGTGTGTGGGTGGTGCAGCCAGTTGCCCACACCACTGACTGGCCTCCCACCTCACACACTCCTATACACAGTATTATTCTATTATAGTATAATATACAATCAAATAGTTTGTACTCGCCCGAAGATGAAGATCATCCACTCCCAAAGATTGTAACCTCTCCCTTTGCTAACACAGCTGCTGATATTAATTCTCTCTAGTAGCACGGAAACTGACTGAGGCATATTGTGGTGTGCTGGTGGGAGACAAGCCATGGATGCAAATACTATGCCAAATTACAGTTAACTTGGTGTCATGATACCAGAAAAAGGTGTTCTTCCACTTTCCCACATTAAATTAATTTATGGTTAATTGAATGCCTGGTTAGGTCAACTGAACCTAACCAATCATCAAAAGTGTAAAGTTGTGATATTTTTGTTAGTTTTAATAAAAATATCACAACTTAGTCTAACCAATTGTCAAGAGTGTACACTGTACAGTTGACCAAACCAGGCATTCAACTAACCATAAATTAATTTAACATGGGAAAGTGGAAGAACACCCAGAAAATGCACAATGGTTACAATTAGTAAATTATGATTACATTACATTACATTTGGAAAACATGAAGCCACTCGGGCCTATCAAGTTAATCCAAGTCATGAGCTACATATTTTAATAATAAATAAAATCCTGCAAGATGTCAAACTCAAGTCAGCTAATTAATATACAACTATTTGATTATTTACTACCACTATACCTGGTACCCTATATAACTGAAGAGCAAAGAATATACACTATATACAATCTACAAGATATCTCTCTCACTCATAAAAGTGTCTAAATTTTTCTTAAAATTAACTAATGAGCTACTGTTTACCACATCATATGGCAAGTCATTCCAAAAATCTACTACTCTATGACTGAAGTAGTATTTTCATAGATCAAGTCTACAAGTCTGTTTTCTAATTTTCTTATTATGTCCACAAGTTATCCCATCAGTATCTAGTGAGAAAAAGTTATGTAGCTACATCTAAATTCTCCAAACCTGAAAACATTTTGAACATCTGCATCATATCTCTCCTCATACAACGTCTCTCAAAACTAAACATACAGTACTGTACCATACCTAATTCCTTTAATCTATCCCTGTATTCCAATCTTCTTAAGTTAGGGATAAGCTTGGTTGCCTTACATTGCACACCTTCAAGCATATCAATATCATGTCTAAGGTGAGGGGACCAAGTTGAATGCAGTATTCTAAGTGAGGCCTAACGTAAGAATTATATAATTTATAGATAACTTCCTTACTCTTGTAACTAACATTCCTCTTAATAATACCTAGACATTTTATTTGCTTTATTTCTAGTCTCTAAGCACTGCTTAGAAAATTTTAGATCACTACAAACTATAAAGCCAAGATCCCTTTCCTTTCTAACATCCTCCAACCAGTTCCCTTGTAAGTGGAACCTCAATATACGAACGCATCTCTATTTGAACAAATCAGTATACGAACAACTTTTTCGAGAAAAAATTGTCCTTGTATACGAACCATTCCCTCATATCCGAACCGAAAGAAGCCAGTCAGTTTCTCTCCAGCCAGCGTTTGGTGCGTATCACTTTTTTTTTAGCTCCGTGAAACATTTGTGAATCTTGTGAATCCACCGTTATTCTTTGGTGTTATTTTTATATTATTATTAAAATTAAGTGACCATGACCATATTGTATAATATTGCATTATTTATTGTTGTTACAGGTTTCATGTATGATTTTATGCATGTAAGTCTTATTTTACAGGTTTAATTAACCAATATTTTGACTTAAAAATGTTTCGTAAGGGGTAACTTTTGGGGGTCTGGAACGGATTAATCCAATTTACATTATTTCTTATGGGAAAAACTGATTCAATATATGAACAATTCGATATCAGAACAACCCTCAGGAACGGATTAAGTTCGTATATTGAGGTTCCACTGTATCTCATCACTAAAGTTTTCATTATTTCTACCAAAATGCATAACTTTGCATTTTTGAACCTTGAATTTCATCTGCCATTTAGCTACTAGCCCAATCAACTAATCTATCAAGATCCTTTTTCAGTCCATAAGAATTTTCTATATTTGTAACTGGAGCAACTACTTTTGTATACATCACCTGCAAATTTAGAAATTTTATAACCTACTCCTTTCTCTAAATCATTTAGATATTGAAATAGAGTAATGGACCCAAAAACTGGTCCTTGTGGTACCCCCCTTTTCACTTTCTGCCACCCAGATGATTCATGACCATTTAGAATTACCCTCTGTTCTTGGACAAAAGTGAATTTACGCATCTTAAAATGAACCATTCTCTCAATTTTGTTGATCCAGAAAGTCAGGCACACACTCAAAATATTGAATGGACATGGATATATATATAAAAGCGTGGACACCAAAATTTAGAAGGAAAAGTGTGCATTTCATAGGTTATTTGACAAGATCACTTTTCCTGAAATTTACGTCAAACAATCCAAATGAAAGGTTCCACAATTTCCTTGTGGCAGTTGCCAAATTGTACAATCTGGGTATTAAGTTCTTGAAATGCCCAAGTTAGTGAGAGTTTCATATATTGGCAAGCTGGGTTTGAGGGGAGGGGGCAATATGTCTCAAAACAGATGTAAATGATGTAAGAAATGGTGTAAGCTATATGGAATATATAATATATATAAAATATAATATCAATATATAAAATATATAGAATGTATAATATATATAAAAATGGTGGAATCTGATCTTGGTAATTATTCATTTTTTGACCCAGTCTTTTTATAATGAGAGCAAACTTTTCTGGTCAATTTTGAGGTGTTTTGCATTAATCTGCCATCCGTTTCATGTGCAAATGCGTAGTTTTCGAGATATCATCATCTCAAAAACTACGCATTTGCACAGGAAACGGATGGCAGATTCATGCAAAACACCTCAAAATTGACCAGAAAAGTTTTCATTCGTGCTAAACACAACCTAACCTAACTAATCACCTTATCACACACTTCACCACAAAAAGATTTCCAGTTAACAATGGACTCGCTACCTAGTTTTATAACTTTCTCGGCATAACATTGTGAAAAATATTTTTGCAAATAAATATTTATAAACCGGAGGTTTTTATTCACTGAGAAGTTGCAATGTTCCAGCCATGTGCCCTTAAAGATAGAAACAGTAAATCCACACTCACGCTTATTTTTTGGATTTTTTTTATGGCACCTAAACATCTTCGAGTCTTGTCTTAAAATACAGGCAGTATTACATTTAGGGCAAATCACGGATGTTGGAATTATGCCGTGATTGGAAAAAACATCAACTTTTATCTTCATTGAGGCCAACACGGTGGATTAGGTCTTCAAAATCAAGTTCACAAGATTGACAGGTCATGATCCTAGAACAAAAATCACCAAACTAACAAGTAACAGAAAGAAGTAGGCAAAATCAAGAAAAAGTAGCCAAAATTAGCCAAAAAAGGTAACCAAAATAAACAAGTTAACCGAAATTTATATACATATATATTAGAAAGTAGAAAATATTTTTTTTATAAAAAGTACATTTTATACAAATTTGCACAAGATAATATATATATTTTCTTATTCAGTTTTGATTGGTTATTCAATATATATTGCTGTTATAGCCGAGTGTGACTGGGTCAAAAAACGAATATTAACCCTGATCTTTTCCATTTCATGTACTATTCCCAATTTTGTTGAAAATAAGATTTAATGTAGATTTTTTTGCTGATTTAAAAAATGTTAGTCTTTTTTCAGAGAAATGAGCAGTTCAAAAATGATGTTTATTATTGTAATTTTGTATGGGATATAATGCCCAGTTAGGTTAATTGAATACCCAGTTAGGTCAACTGTATGCCCTTGATGATTGGTTAGGTTAAGTTATGATATTTTCATTAAAACTAACGAAAATATCACAACTTAACCTAACCAATCATCAAGGGCGTACACAGTTGACCTAACCAGGCATTCAGTTAACCTACATTCAATATCTTATTTTCAACAAAATCAGAAACTACATGAAACAGAAAAGGGTATTTCTTTACTATTACACTGGTCTCTGGTAGAAAGTTTTTAATAGTAAATATTTACCATTTTTTTAAATTTTTTATAATTTTGGATGATGTTAGGGGTCAGGTTAGGTTAGGTTAGGTTGTTTTAGGTTCGGCCAATTTTGAAGGTGAAATTTATGTTTTTCACCACATTGAAAAACATTGAAAAACATTGAAAACCAGCTTTTAAAACTTTCTACCGGAGACCAGTGTAATAGTAAATATGTACCATTTTGTATTAATCTGACTTTCAAAATCTTCAGAAACCACTCATTTTTGTGATTCTTCCCACCCAAGAACTCCCAGTTCCCACTGGGGATCCCCCAGGTAAAAAAACTCACAAGTAGATAGATCACAGCACTGCATTATCACATGCTTACACAACAACAATAATTTAAAAAAATAACGATGAACTTCGATATAATTAATATTGCAAGTTTCGCACACCATGCTGCAATCTAGACTAAGAAATGGCCCGATTTAAACGTGGGATTGAGCCAGGTTTAAATTTGATTGGCTGGATGACGTGTGGAAGCAACATATAAGTGCGTATCCAACATTCATTAACCCTATACTATTGATTGATCTAGTGTATGTCAACCTTTGCGGTCACAACCCAATAAGACCCTAAAAATGTCACTCAATTAGCAAGTTAAATTCCAAAAACCTCCATATGCATCGTCACATACTGTACCTACCACCAAGTTAACAACTTAACACTGGTAAAGTTGCCAGATATACAATACAGTTTTTTTTATCAAATAAACACTTTATTTCAGAGTCAACAGGTACAAACATTATACAAGAGGTCCACAGAAGATTAAGAGATAGTTGTCTGGAGCACTGACTAAGTAGGCCAGTGAATCACTGTGTATAATGAACATACAATTGCCTACACCAATGCTTCCAGATTTCAGATTTAATAAAATAAATAAATAAATAAACTTAGGCTACGTCGTGGCCGATGTCGTAACACCGCTTCCCGAAAATCAGCAAAGTTAAGCGACATTGGGTCTGGTTAGTAGTTGGATGGGAGACCGTCCTCCTCGCCCAGATTATGTAGCGACCCGTGGTTCGGATCCCACGTAAAGCTGTAGGTCCCCTCCGTCATATGACCTCAGATGTTGCGAAGGAGGTTAAACAACCCCAGTTAAAAAAAAAAATATTCTATTATATATTTTCGCCTGTCTGTTTGTCCTTTATGCAAGCGCAAACCGTTTGACCTAGAGCTACCAAATTTGGCACGGGAACCCAGAACAACAAACAGCATTTGTCATTTTATTACGATGCTTTAATTGATATCCATCAACAAAGGTACTTTAAAGTTGTTGTTGTTGGTTAGCCGATCAGCCCAACCTGATGGAGCAAGCCGGCGGCACGCAGGTAACCGAGCGCCCTCTCCGGAGTGGACCAGAGGTTCAGTACACTAATGATGTTGTGTTGTGTTCTATGTTGTGCTAGAGCGGTACAGTCTGTCATAATGTGTTCAATTGTTTGTGGTGTGTCCTGGCACAAGTGGCAGGCGTCGTTTGTGGAGTTGTCTAGTCTGTGTTTATATGTCCACATCGGAATCGTCCTAAGTTAACTCGATACGATCTGCTCAGGCTGGTCTCTGACCTGTCAATGGGTGGCGGCTTCGCACCTAGAACCACATTCGGACCGAGTCGTGTCAGTGTTTTGTAGGTTAGATGTGTGTGTGTGTGTTTTCTGTACTGTGTGATGTCTGTGGGGCGCAGGCCCGTAGCCAAGGGGGGGCAAAGCCCCGCCTGGAAAATAATATGCCCCCCCTGGGAAAACCAACCGCAACGGCGTTCCATGCTACAAAAACGCCAAAGCCAACTTGTTTTACTTGCCTTTGAAAATAAGAGAACGAAGCAAATAGACATGTTTGAATTCCTAAAGAATTTCGCTAAAAAAACTCGCCGCATACATTTATTCTAAAATTTAAAAACTTACAAAGACTTTTATTTACACTAAATTTAGACTAAATATTGTATTCTATAACCCAATATGCCTATCTACAGTATATGTATCAGTTTGATCATTTTTTTTATTTAGCCTACGGTGTTTTACTTGTTATAGTTTTGAATGTAATTTTCTGCAGTATATTTCGATATTCACAAAAAATGACATTAAATTTTTTCATTGTCCCCCCTGTCAATTTCTCCGCCCCTCCTACTGATTTGGTCTGGCTACGGCCCTGGTGGGGCGTGGTATGGAATGGAGTATTTGGTTATAATCTCTCTTGTATACTGTTTATGTATGTTTGTAGGTTATTTGTAGCGGTGTCGATGTTGTTGTGGGTGGATGTTAGAGTGATGTCATCTGCATATGATAAGGTAAACTTGTTATCTATGGGTGTTGGAATGTCATGCATGTATAAGTTGAAGAGTGTTGGTGAGAGAACAGAGCCTTGAGGGACCCCATTCGGAAAAAGCTTGTTTTTAGATGATTTGCCATTAAATGTGACATGTATCTTCTTGAAACATAGTTGCTCAGCCACCTTTTAGTGTTATTGTGCATGTTTGCGTTGAGTATTTTGTTTATGAGAGGGAAGCGTGGGATAGCATTAAATGCTTTACTAATGTCTATTGTTGCTAATAGTGTGCGTTGAGCTGTCGTCTGGAGTTGATGCCATCCATGATGTGCTGCGTGAGGTTAGTGAGTAATGTCGTGGTTGAGTGGTGAGGTCTGAATCCATGTTGAGTAGGCGATAGTGGTATGTGTGGGTTGTTGATTTGTAAGATTAGTCTTTCTGTTACTTTGGAAGGTGTGCATAGTAAAGTAATGGGTCTATACGAAGCTGGTTCTGTTGGATTTTTGTTTGGTTTGAGTAGCGAAATAATTTTACCTTGTTTCCATAAGTTAGGAATAATACAGTGTTATTATGAATATGTGCTGATGTTTGTAAAAGCTAGTATTCCCTGTGGGCCCAAGTGTTTAAGGTGTATGTTAGATATGTTGTCTGGTCCAGTAGCCTTCGAATTCTTAGTGTTTTTGATGATCTTGGTGGTCTGGTCTGTATTGAAGGGTGTAATGGTCGTGTCGAGTCTGTAGGTTTTCTTGTGTCTGGCTGCGTGTTTCTGGTTGTTGTCTCTGTTTAAGTGACTTATCTTTGCGTAGTGATTACATAGAATGTTAGCTTGTTGTGTATATGTTGGGATATTATTTTGGCTGCGACAGATAGCCGCGTGTGAGGTGTTAATGCCGCTGTTAGAGTTGGTAGTGCTGTTTATAGTCTTGTATAGCCTGGATATATCTGTGGAATGGTTTAGTGTTGTTATGAATTCCTTAAATTTTTTTGTTTTTCTTTGAGTTTGTTGTTTATTTCTGTGTTGAGCTATTGTATCTGCTGTTTTATGGCTTCTGTGTGGTGTTTGTGTTATGTTTGAGGTTGTTACGTTGCATTATGAGGTGGGCTATTTCTCTAGTGTAATTTGGGTTGTATTTCCTAATGTTGCCCTTGGGTATGTATTTGTTCGCATTATTGATGATCTGATTGAATGTCTTGAGTGTTGTATTGATGTTTATGATGGGTGTGCTGTTTAATGTGGTGAATTGTTCCTCAGTCTGTATTTTGAACTGTTCCCAATCAGCTTTCTTGTAATTTCTGAGTGTGCCTTAGGCTGTTGGGGCAGAGTGTAGAACGTGTTGTAATGATGATGGGCAGGTGGTCTGATGACAGTTATTTTTCTGTTCTCCAGTGTGTATGTGTTGCTAGTGAGGAGGAACAGAACGTTATATTTGGGGAGGAGTTTGAATCCTGCTTGATGTGGTATGTGTGTATGTTCTTCTGGGTTGTTAAGAATGAAGAGGCTGTTTAGTTGTGTGGCTATGTTGGCGCCTCTGGTGTAGTTTTGGTTGTGCAGGTATCAACTAGTGTCTTTAGTGTTGAAGTCTCCTCCTAAGATGACATTAGTGAGAGAGGCCAGATCGTGTAACTGTGGATTGTAATTGGCTGGCACCTGAGGTGAACTATCTGGTGGGATGTAAATGTTGTTGTTGTTGTTGTTTAGCCGATCAGCCCACCCTGATCAAGCAAGCCGGCGGCACGCAGGTAACCGATCGCCCTCTCCGAAGTGGACCAGAGGTTCAGCGCACTAGTGATGTTGTGTTGTGTTCGTTGTTGTGCTTGAGCGGTACAGTCTGTCATAATGTGTTCACAAAGGTGGGCACCCGGGCCTCAAAAAGGACCGACGGTCCCGGTCCTTGCCTCAAACTGGACCGACGGTCCCGGTCACGGTCCTTTCTGAAGATAGGACCTAGGAACGACTCGGTCCTCGGTCCTTATATATAATATAAGTGAAAAATTTGATTAAAATGAAAAATGAAATTAAAGACACCGGAAATCTTTAATTTTATTAACGTAAATTATAATTAATACAATACATAAATGATGAAAAAAAGTTATTAAGTTAAATGCTTGAGTTTCCCTTCAAGAAGACTAGCATTTCAAAATGGCTGTCACTCAGCCCTGACCTTTTCGGCTTGAGGACGTCCTTCCCCAAAGAGAAGAGCCTCTCCACGGCGGCACTGGATGGGATAGGCGTGTTAAACTTGATGAACACAGCAAACACTTGTACTCCAGGTTCTGCTCACCCTTGGGGCCCAGGTATTCAAAGTATTTGTCCAGGTACGGCCAGGGATTGCCGGGTTCAGTTCTTCCGCTAGGAGCTCCAGTTGCTTGACTTGAAGTTGAAGCACTAACATCAGTAGATTCTTCGTCTCCTCCAGGTGTTGAAACAAGTTTCAGTTCAGTCTCAGTCTCTTTCTGAGTCTTCTGGAGGAAACGATCCATCTTCTTTAGAACTTCAAATAATCACTAAACACACTAAAATCACTAAAAAAGACCGTCCGGAATTGCTTAAAAATGGACCGTCGCTCCTCATTCGGTCTCACTGAGAAAAGGACCGACTTTCCCGCTCACGGTCCTTAAAAAGGACCGAGTTCCTGGAGTTCGGTCCTTTTGGAACTCGGTCCTGCCCACCTTTGTGTGTTCAATTGTTTGTGGTGTGTCCTAGCACAGGTGGCAGGTGTCGTCTATGGAGTTGTCTAGTCTGTGTTTATATGTCCGTAAGTTGGGGTGATGTCCACATCGGAATCGTGCTAAGTTAACTCGATCCGATCTGCTCAGGCTGATCTCTGACCTGTTAATGGGTGGCGGCTTCGCACCTAGGACCGCATTAGGACCGAGTCGTGTCAGTGCTTTGTGGGTTAGGTGTGTGTGTATGTGTTTTCTGTACTGTGTGATGTCTGTGGGGAGTGGTATGGAATGGAGTATTTGGTTATAATGTCTCTCTGGTGTTACCTTAATGGTGCGAGGTGTTGGTGCATGATTGTACATGTAGTGGCAAGGGTGTTGTGGGTTAGTTGTCGCTGCTGCCATGAATTGTGTTCCCCTCATGTCTAAATGTTCCCTAACTTTCAGTATTTTTGTTTGTGTGTGCAGGTGTTCTATTCAGGGCCGGATTTAGGAGTGGGCAGCTGCCCATGGGCCTCCACATATTGACAAGCCATTATCAAAATAGAAAAAACCCGAAACTAGAAAAACCCGATAGATCAGTGACGTGCACAGACTTTCAGAAGGGCAGGGGCTCAGTTGAAAAAAGGGCACTCCCCTAACAGTTTTAAAAATGAAATCCGCAATGCCATATAGGCTATATATATGTATACACACACACAAAGAAAAATTTTAAAATTGTATGTGGTAAATATTCTTAAATTCCATGCATTATTTTTGTATATAAAGCTGATTAAATTTAGAAAATAAATGAAAATTTGTTGTAAAAAGGCATGTTTTTATTTCAAGATTGCATCGTTTTATAATAAATAATCTAGGTATTTTTATTCACTTTTAATGAAAATTGTATTGTTTTTAAAAATCAATTTCATATTAAAAATGAAAAGGTTATGATATGTTGTTTAATAAATCATTTATTAATTTAATGAAATTCATGCCAGTACTAAAACCCAAAATCCATCGTTTGACACACTGGTGTACTGATGGGCCTAGCCTAGTAGGGGACGTGGACGTTTTTACCAACTTTACGAGTAATGTCATACAATATTTTTTGGAGATGTCACACTGCTTTGGATTCCAACTTACCATAATTATCAGTGAGAAATCACTAGTTAGCTTAGGTTAACGTAAAATAAACAAACAGTAAACAATACACCCACATACCCGAGAGACGCAATCAATAGTGAACAGCTGCAGTCAGTGTTACCACTAGGGACGCCCTCCCTGATTGACAAAATAATAGTAACGGTATGTTAAGTTTATTATTCTAATAAAAAAATCATAGATCAAAGTAATTCCAGTTTTGAAAATCTGTTGAAGTAGCAGTAACTAAATAAAAATATAACTAATTAATTCAAATTTATGTCGAATCAATATATTTATGAATTTTGACTAAAAGGGCACTTTTGATATGAAGAAGAAAAAGGGCAGGGGCTCAAGCACCCCAAGCCCCCCCCCTGTGCACGTCTGCGATAGATGATCAACAAAAAAACACGCGCATCCAATACCACTGTAGTACATAAACTTTTACCAATTACTATTTGTTGTGTACTGATTATTATTTTGTTTTTATTACTATTTTAGGCCTACTCTCACTATAATGGAATACCCGAGTAACCCGAGGCTTTTATTTTTTGCAGAAATGGGTGGAATGGACAGACACACGAGTGCACGATGTTTTGAAAGTGTATGTATGTTAATTATATTATGAATCTTATGGATGACTTCAATTATGTCTTCCCCTAAGGTAGGGGGGCCTCCACACGTCTAAATCCGGCTCTGGTTCTATTGGTGTTGTTTGAGTGCATCCTGTAATGATACGAAGTGCGTTGTTTTGTATTGTCTGTAAGGTATTTATGTGTGTGTTTGAGATAATGGGTGCCCAGCATGGGCTAGCATAGTCCATAACTGAGCGAATATATTGTTTGTATATGAGTGATGTTGTTTCCTGCTGGTGTCCAAAGTTTGTACCTGTTAGTACCCTAAGCGTGTTAATTTATTTGTTTTTAATGTCCTGAATGTGGTTTGCAAAAGATAATGATGTGTTGTATGTGACCCCAAGTATTTTGGTCCTGTGAGTGTGTGGAATGTTGTTGTTGTTTAGTGTAAGCTGTGGAATTACCTGGTGTTTTTTGTGTTGCTTGTAAGCAAGGTGATGGTTGATTTTGTGGGCGCTACTTTGAGTCTATTGTGTGAGCCAGTCTTGTATACTGTTTATGTATGTTTGTAGGTTATTTGTAGCGGTGTCGATGTTGTTGTGGGTGGATGTTAGAGTGATATCATCTGCATATGATGATAAGGTAAGCTTGTTATCTATGGGTGTTGGAATGTCATGCATGTATAAGCTGAAGAGTGTTGGTGAGAGAACAGAGCCTTGAGGGACCCCGTTCGAAAAAAGCTTGTTTTTGGATGATTTGCCATTAAATGTGACATGTGAGTATCTTCCTGAAAGATAGTCGCTCAGCCATCTTTTGGTGTTATTGTGCATGTTTGTGTTGAGTATTTTGTTTATGAGAGGGAAGCGTGGGATAGCATCAAATGCTTTACTAATGTCTATTGTTGTTAAGAGTGTACGTTGAGCTGGTCGTCTGGAGTTGATGCCATCCATGATGTGCTGCGTGAGGTTAGTGAGTAATGTCGTGGTTGAGTGGTGAGGTCTGAATCCATGTTGAGTAGGCGATAGTGGAATGTGTGGGTTGGTGATTTGTAAGATTAGTCTTTCTGTTACTTTGGAAGTGTGCATAGTAAAGTAATGGGTCTATAGGAAGCTGGTTCTGTTGGATTTTTGTTTGGTTTGAGTAGTGTAATAATTTTACCTTGTTTCCATATGTCAGGAATAATACAGTGTTGGTATGAATATGTGCTGATATTTGTGAGAGCTAGTATTCCTTGTGGGCCCAAGTGTTTAAGGTGTATGTTAGATATGTTGTCTGGTCCGGTAGCCTTCGAATTCTTAATGTTTTTGATGATCTTGGTGGTCTGGTCTGTATTGAAGGGTGTAAGGGTCGTGTCGAGTCTGTAGGTTTTCTTGTGTCTGGCTGTTTGTCTGTCTGCGTGTTTCTGGTTGTCGTCTCTGTTTAAGTGACTTATCTTTGCGTAGTGATTAACTAGATGTAAATGCTGATTAGTGTGGTGTTGTGTTTTGCGCGTTTTAATGTTAACTGCCTGTATTTCTATCGTGTTATTTGCTTGGATTGTGTTTGTAATGTTTTGGGTGACATTAGTGTAGCTAATGCTTTTACGTATGTAAGTGAGGAGTCCACCTCCGTGACCCCCAGTACGGTCTTGACGGATCGCTGTGAAGTCAGTGATGGTTGGTGTTTTGTGCGCGCGTTTTAGTTTTGTTTCTTGTATAAGTGCTATGTGAATGTTTTGTTTGTGTACAAATTCCCTAAGGTGCATGATTTTGTTTGTGAGGCCATCTACGTTGCATGGGCGTCGATTGCGGGGAGGACGTAGGGGATATATCCCCCTACTTTCTACAAAGGGGGGACAACCTACCAGTTGTCCTCCCCACTTTCGTGGATGAATTACTATGAATGCTAACTATTAATGGCACCTAATAAGACGTTATATGTCGTATTATATGCATATGCAAATGTAATAGCAATATTATAAATTATTGTCATGAACACCAGTGTATAACTGTATATTTATCATGCAATTTAGCAGTCAATTATTTGTTTTATATTTCACGAACATATTTTGTTATCAGTTTATGTACATTGGCCTCTGTTGTCTACAGGTGATAAAATATTTATTTCGGTTAAACATGTGTGATATTATGGTACATGAAAAGTTAAATATTATAAATAGTTTGTATTGCGTTTCTTATTTCTGCAAAAAAAAATGTTTAAATAAAGAAAGACAAAATGATTAAACACAATTGAGTTTTTTCAACATGCTGAGAAAAATAGAAAAAAAAAGGGGTAAATGGTAAATTACGACATTGATATACTACACGCAACAGCTACTCAGAGTACTGTTTGATTCGCTGTTGGAAGGCGAAGTGTCCTCCCTACTACTTTGTTAATGATTTATTTTAACTTTCCTTTTAGAGAATGACACATTGGAAATAGGAGTTTTTTTAAGCTATGTATGGAAAATTGTTTCTTTCAAATGACCTCCATTTTCACCTTCACAAATTCGTGCTCTTTCAACAGCGTTCTTCATAACATTTCGCAGGATATCTGGTCCTAGTACCCTTATTTCTGCCCGGATATTATTCTTTAGCTTCTGGATAGTACGTGGTTTGTTAACATAGACCTTATCCTTCAAATAGCCCCAAAGGAAATAGTCGGGAGCTGTTAGATCTGGTGATCGTGGTGGCCATTCAAATGCAGAATTTCTGGATATCAAACGTTCACCAAAGAGTTCTCTTAAAAGGCCCATAGTTAGCCTGGCGGTGTGGGCAGTGGCCCCATCTTGTTGGAACCACATATCTGGTTTGTCTGCAACAGCTGGTCGTAAGTAATTTCCAATCATGGCCTGATATCTGTCGCCAGTTATGGTCGCGGCGACTCCGGGCTCACTTTCAAAGTAGTACGGGCCAATGACCTTTTCGGATGTAACACCGCACCATACTGTACACTTAACTGGATGTAATTGACGTTGGTGAAGTGTTTCAGGGTTCTCAGTACCCCATATCCTGCAGTTTTGCTTGTTTACAAAGCCATTAAGTTGAAAATGAGCTTCATCACTCATCATCAGATTGTGAGTAGTGTCATTCCGTCTGGCCATTTCTTGGAAGCAGACTGCATAGGCAAGGCGTTTTGGACGATCTGTTGGCTTTAGTTCTTGCACTAGTTGGACTTTGTACGCAAACAAGTGTAATTCGTTTTTTAAAATCCTTTGAAGAGACCTGCGATATTTTCAGCTGAGCAGAACGCCTTCGGGTTGATGTTTCGGGATTCTCCTCTACACTCCTCTGCACGCATACACGATTAGCACCATGTCGGGCTGAACGTGGTCTCCCGGCTCGTGGAAGATCGCTAACTGAGCCCTGCATCTGAAAACGCGCGACCAAGCGACGGACCATCCTCTCCGAAGGCGGTGTCCGCACTTTGAAATGACGGGAATAGGCTCTTTGGGTTAACTTTATCGATTGATGATGTTCGAAGTAAAGCTCTATGATTTTGGTTCGCTGCTGAGTTGTGTATTTTTCCATGATTAATTTGCAAGGGGTCCTTTATATATCTGGAGAAAAGAAAAAAGAAATATTAAAACAAAAAAATTATGAATGTTTAAAAACCGGTCGTGACTTTTGCGCCACCCGTTATTATGCTTCTGTATGTGTCTCATGTCTTTGTGTATGGTGACATGTGTAAGTTGCAGTGGGGCCTGGATTAGTCTTAATGTCGCCGGAGAGTAATAGTAGTTCGGGGAGCACGTCCGGCATGCAATTGTTCCCCGTAAATGAAAAAAATAGCACGCTGGTATAGGTCCGGCCCCGAGAGCCGATCAGCACTGTGAACTTGCCACGCAGCAGGCCGTCGACTGCCAGTCTGGCCAACCGTAGACAGCCCGCTACACGGAGATTTGAGGAAGTTTGGTCACCAGCGCGTTGATGTCCGGTTTGATGTAGCTTCTTCGCGTTGATGTTCCACGTTTTTTCGTTGACGTTGACGCGCTGACGTGTCCCGCGTGGAGGATACAGCCACTGCTAGAAGCTTCCTCGTCAGCTGCTAACTTTTGGTTTTATTGTGTGTAGATTCAGTTATTACTGTGAATCTATTAAAAGAACATTCTCTGTTATTTTATGCTTATCCTTTGCCTGCAATTTTGTGTTGCTCTCTTTGTTGGAGTTCTGAAAATACTGTATAGTGCCCGCCTGTCTGCTAAATTGCTCTAATATGGACTCCGTTTCTTCTATTTCTTCTTCCTTTAATTTACACTAGAAATATGTCTAAAATCCAATACAGAAATCTTCTTGAGAAGAATTTACACATTCTAGAACATCTGAAACTTAAAGTTATGTGGCAGTACTACATTGCTTGCTATCATTTTCTCTGCTACTTATTTTAATTTTCCTTATTTTTAAAGCAAAAAAGGAATTGTCATATAATCAATTACCCCTTCTGTAGAAATTAAGTATGCATAATGGCCAGGGGCGTAACTAACGGGGGGGACATGTTTCCCCCTCAACTTTTGAACTGAGGGGGATAATATAGGTTTTGTCTCCCCCAACTTTTGAACTGAAGGGGGATAATATAGGTTTTGTTCCCCCCAACTTTTGATGTAAGTTAGCTTACGTGAAGGAAAATATTTAGTTCTTGAAATAATCTATGATGAGTAAATCATCTTTAATTATATTAGTCCTATTAGTATGCTGGAAAGTATTACTGATTCAGTACTAATACTGCAGTAATAGATACTTTAATGAGACATCGTTATTTTTTACTTTAATTATTGCATATATTGTTTTCCTTTAAAGTTAAGTATATACTTTATATACATAAAAGTTGTGAAAATGCTTCTTTGATTTTCCTATTACTATCATAAATATAGATCATTCTCTAAATCATAGTATTTTAAGAGCATCATTTTGGTCGAAAACACATTCTAATACTGATGGATCAGAGCTTTATCGAGACTCGAAAGGACTGGTATTTAGATATTGTTATATTCTACCGAAAAAATATGCCTTGGAATACCAAATTTAAGACATTACCTACAGGATAGCAATTAGCAGCACAGAAATTCATCGCAGGATTTTTCATCATTATACCTCCACCCTTATAGAAAGAGATCTTTAATTAGCTTGATAACTATTTATATTAAGTTTAAAGTTTTATTAGGCATATTTATAAATGAGTAATTAAAATAAAGTAAACTAAGATGTTCATCGTTTAATATTCAAACTTAATTATAGGAAGGTTATGCTTAAGGAACATTAATTTTTCTGCCTTTTCTGCTGCCAGTCTGTTTCTTTTCATCATATATTAATCCAGCACTGATAAATAATCTCTCGCTTGGTACGTTTATTGGAGGACAGGCTAAATGTTTCCTTGCAAGTTTACTCAAGTATGGATAGATATTCTGCGTATTTTTCCACCAACTAATAGGATTGTCACATGCAGCCAGGCGTTTTTCTTGGTGATAGCTCTCGATCATTTTTACTACATCTTTTGACATCGCGTAGGTCTCGTCATTGCTGCTTGACTCAAGAAACTGAGAGACAGATTCTGTGATAGATTTGCTTGTTGAAGTGTTGGTTCTGTCACTGAAACTTTTATTCTTTTGGTGGGCGGCGAAGCGACAGATTCAAGAGATTGAAGCTCTTCAACTGCTTTGCCAAGTGATGATTTAACTCGTTCTAATGTACTAGGTGAAAATAACTTAGCTTTGTAACGTGGATCTAAGTAGGTTGCAAGAGAGTAACTTCATACAAGAACAGCCTCTCGTCTTGTCGCTTGCATCACTTTTGCGCACAATGAACTAGTTCTATTATTATAGTAGAATTTGATAATTTCCGCTTATTAATGACGTTTTATCTCAACGGTCCACATCCGCAGTCCAAAGTGCGGATGCGGATTCGAGAAAATGTGCGGATGTGACCTACATCACTAGTAAAGATATCATTGTATGGTGCAGAATCATCCAGCAAAATGTCAGTATTCAAAGAGTAGTCAGAGTAGTCAAATGTCAAAATTTAGCATGAAGTTTCCTCTGCACAAAAATGTGCAAATTTCGAGAGCCATTTGTTACACAAGGTCTCGGCAACTTCTGAAGGGACTAACCTTCTGGTCCCTTATCGCTAGGATGGGAGATGTGGAAGCAAATTTGCCAGCCATTTTATGCACATGATTCCACACTCGAGACATGGGTGTCCTCGAAGATAGGGAAGAAAAATTCTGCCACGATTTCAGTCTTTCAGTTTTCAAAACACGAGCCTGCGCCCTAGCCCGTTGAAATGAGAGTTTATCCCAGAAATTGAGAGTACGATAGTACCGTCGAGAAGTACGCCTCTTTTCACACAGCATACTGACACACTAGATTCCACCAGGAGACATTTTTCCTCAGCGAAGTATTGGAGGGGCGACGGATCGACCGATCTCCTGCAGCAGAGAGAATCGCAACAAAGTTGGCACACGCGTTATCAATATCGTCAAAATCCGAAGGGAAATTAGGAAAACCCAGCAAAGCCGTGTACTTCGCCAAATCAGCCCGCCCCAAATTCCATCGTGATAAAAATTGAGCGGGTAAAAACTGCTTAAGGGTTAAGATGATGGGATAGTGATCACTGTTGTAAAGGTCAGGCTTAGTAGTCCACTGAAAATCCAAGGCAATACTTGGGGGAACAAGAGTATAAATCAATAAAAAGTTCAGGTATTATGGAGAAAGAAATGGGTTGGCGAATGGTCGTTAAATATAATATAACCAACGGAGTATCCCGCAAGATTTGACACGAAACACTCCAGACCCCGTCCTCTAGCATTGGTAACGGAGTACCCCCCAGAGAGAATGTGGACAGTTAAAATCACCACAGTGAAGAACTAGAGATGGCAATTGCAAGACCAAATCATTTAACTCATCACCCGGGAACAGTACACTCGGAGATAAAGGGAGCAAAGGGTATAAGAGCGCTGGGAGAAAGATCCCAACAGCGCAAGCTGCCAGGGAGGTAGCAAGTGGTAGACTTAATGAGAATAGCTGTGCCCCTGTGTGAAGAAAGGCAGGTTGTGGAGAAACACACGCCTGATAACCAGGGAGATGGGCTAACAATCGGTGCTTCACTAGTCTCCTATAGACAGATACAGAAACGACCCTCCTCAGCCACCAAAATGTGGAGCATCTCCGAATTAGGATAGACACCCCTGGAATTCCATTGGAGAAAGCTTGAGCTATTCATTACGAGTAGGCAGCTCATGAGCACAAGGCCCAGACCTACAGTCTGGGGTACAGCAGGAGCGGGATGACGAACCAAAGGCAAGGAAGTACTACGACGCTGAAGAGGATGAACCTATTACCGGCAGGAATGCAAAGAACACACCCACCGCGCCACTTGAATGCCGAGACAGTCAGAAACAATACGAGATGGGAAGGCAGCTAAACAGAAGACAGGTGGAAAGGGAGAAAGAACACAAGGAACGACGAGGGGAGCAAGGGATTTAACCTGGACCAAACTAAATGGAGGGTAGGTGTGTCCCTTTCGGTACAACAGAGGAAGAATAAACGGAGCCGGGAGCGTGCAACGGCGAAGGTAAGTCAGGCCGAAAGGAGAAGAGAAAGGGGGAGAAATGTCGCAAAGGAATGAGGGGCAGGGATCACAGTACTATACAAGAGATATTTGAATTAAATGCTACCATTACCTCAGATGCGCAAGGGTTAATACCGAAAAATGCCTTTAGTTGCGAAAGCATTGTTTCCACGGTGGTTTAAATATACGACAGGTTGTGTTCATTTTCATAGTTTTACTTCCCTAGTGCGAATCCTGGGAGTTTTTTCTTTCATATATTTAGTTACTGCCAGAATTGTTCAGTCTGACTAAGGTCAAGCTTGTTGCTCCACCTTAGACCTACAGCTTAACGTAGAATCCGAACCATGACCTACCAGGAAAGTCAGAAATTATGAAGTCCTCACCAGCATTTTAACGACATTTTACCAAGGGAACCCATTTATCTACCATTTTTGTAAGGAAGGATGAACATCGGTGAAATAAGCGCCTCTTCCCTCGCCGGGAATCGAACCCGGGGTTAGTGGATCCGTAATCAGCGATACTAATCATTACACCACTGAAGTGTGTGTGTGTGTGTGTGTGTGTGTGTGTGTGTGTGTGTTTTCTTTGTATTCGCACCGAGATTCTGCTAGGAAAGAGCAAAAGCAAATGAACTATAAACTGCAGGAACAGCGTAATGCAATAAATGCGCAAGATTGAAGTTCACACAGTACATCTTTGTTTCAGAATGGTACCTTTGAAAGATTAACTTTCCTGCAAGCACTTCATTGATGTATTATCTTCGAAACATTAGCATTTATTCGTAGGATTAAATGAAGTTCGTGTAAATTCTTATAAATCATATTGCATTAGCAAATAACTAATATATTACAATATATATACATAGTTACATAAATACAAATACAATAATATCCAAATATATTTCAGTAAGATAATTATTTTTACCGTGTTAATAATTACCATTTGTAAGTGATTTGTTGATACATTACGCTTACTACAGTAATTAATCTTTGACACAGCCGATTAAACAAATATACAGTTATATAAGCACATTTAATAACAATTATAATAATAATGAGGCACTATAGTAATTAGAATGTAATTTTTAAAAGAGTATTTTACATGCTAAGCGAACTAATGAATAAATAAAGATGCAAAAAAATCTCGAACGTTTTATTTTCATCTATAATTTAACTGCAGAGAGATTTGGATCTCCAATTACTGAACAAATGAACACAAAAAGAAATGGTTTTGGCAATTTTGAGCGCTGTACCTAGGCTGTAGGTCTCCCATTTCGGGGTAATGCCCAAGACATGACCAACCTGTCTGCGATACCTTAATTCATTAAGCATGCCACTAGAGCAGATTGAAAATGAACTAAAACTACTGTAAAAATTATGGCAAGCATGTTTCATTAATTTGTAATTTCAACTGAAAGATGCGTGTTGTCTATCGGTGGAAGTCTTTTTTCAAGTATAGATGAAAGATTGTCATTATTTAAAGATGAAATGTAATGTTTTTTCCCCAAGTATGATGATGGGTTTCCCATAAACTATTTCACCAGTGGAAAATACTTTCTGCCAGCTGTAAAATTTAAACAACCATCACTCGAGACCCTCGTCCTCAACCTCTATTTTAACGTAAAGGTCATCTAACTGAAGCCCGTTCTGCGCCAAAGTCGTCTCCAACAAGTGAATCCTCTGCAACAACTCCTCATTCTGCAACTGAAGTTCTTCGTTCCTTCTCTGCAGCTTATAATTTTTTGCCTTCTCTTCGATTAACTCTATGTAATGTTTGCAAAGACCTCCCGTGGAGCAATCTGCGTAAAGGTAAGTTCTTTACTCAAATACTGTCCTGCTATAGTTTGAAGGCAAATTTTGCGATTTTATTTTATAGACAAGAAAAATTCGTATACTGTATATTTATAAACGAATTTAAATCATTGTTACGAAACTATTCATCATCATCATCATAAACACGTAGCATCCGGAAACTCTTTCCCCACATGGAAGGGGGATGACTGTGAACGAAACTAACTTGAGCATCCAGCCACTCACACCATTATATTTAAAAACAAAATTATCTCCTACCATCACTTTTACCAACTTCGGGCTGTGTAGCAGTAGTTTTCCCTGATGACTTATTATTGTTGTTGGGTTTTAAGATATTTACTGAAGAGTTGTTCTCTATCGCGGAATTGTTACTGAAAAGAAAAACAAATAAATAGAAATAAATGCTTACAACACTTAAATTTATTTATTTGGAAAATTTGTCACTTTCCATTTCTTTGGCAATTCAGCTACTGATACTCACTTTAGAGGAAGGGTGATTTTCATCAGCGAGAAGGAAGACTGCGTCGTGGGCAAGGTTACGGAAGATGATTTTGGTGGTGGAGAATCTACTTGCATTGGACCCGCAATTTGGACCTGCCCGTGTAATTGACCTTGCCCTTGGTTTTGAATTGGACCATGTACCTGACTCTGGCTACTGATGTTCCCCTGCACTTGCGTTGGCAAAGGACACACTTCCGAAAGATAGGTGACGAGTGAAGCGTGTTTCTCTGTGGAAATGTCTCTTATCTTTCCTTGCGATAAGAGCCACTGTGCTTTAGCCCTACAAAAACATTGCGAGTAATTATTATTATTAGCCAAAAGAAAAGTAAGTAAATAAAATAAATATAGAATTAATATGGAATTAATATGTATTAATTATCGAATTAATATTTATCCACATTCACCAAGTGAATTTAAGGTACCTTTCTTGGTCAATAATTATCCTGTCATCGAGGCAGGTGAGGGCAGGAGACCAGGTCAACACATACGGTCGATAATCGAAAGACCTCGGAGGCCCAAAGGGGTGGTTCTGAGAATCTGATTGCAAATTTAAAACTTTTGAACGGCACAAACAAATTATTTTCACGTTAAATAAACCCAAACTATATACGAAATATTTATAAAGGACATTTATTTTGAGAATTCCATTTACTACTTTACCCACTAATTTCCATCAAAATATTCGGGGCCACTAAATCCAAATACATCAAATAGACCGACTAACCAACTAACTGCAGGACATTAATACAATGGTTCTGTTTCAAAGAAAGATCTCTCAAATTTTCCAGGCCAGATAATTCCGCCACATCGCCGAGATTTATAATGGAATTTTCTGCCAAAGTCAATTTGGTCAAAGAAGTTGGCAAATGTCTTTTACACTGGCTTAAGGTCTTAATCTGGTTTGATGCAGCTGAAGTTCCTGTCATTCACAAATAAAGAAAATTATTATGAATCGGCTCTTCAATTTAGAATTGTTCTATTACTTTTTAGTACATTAACACTGGACGACTACTACTACTACTACTTACGCGTTTCGCGTCAAAACTCTATCCTACCCTCGGGTCACTTTTTACGTGAAACGCGTGAAGTTGATCTAGAAAAGAGTAAATGCAAAATTTGCGAGTGTCGTCGTCTTGACGCGTGTAGTGTGTCAACTGTGACGAGGCACAGATCAATTTCACGCGTTTCGCGTAAGGAGTGACCAGAGGGTAGGATAGAATTTTGACGCGAAACGCGTAAGTATAGCCCAGTGTGTTAAATAAAAACATATTTTTGTATAAATAAGAACTTTCATGCTTAACATTATAGTCTATTCTGCATACTTGGTGGTATTTAGAGTAGAAACTGTACGCAATACGACCTAAAATATTCTAGCTAGATTGACTACCATAAATTTTTAGTACATATTACATTACAGACTAACTACCAATAAGAATTTTAGTAAACTGACTCTTTTACGCTATAAGCAATGCACCCAAATAACAGAATTATAATTATTAAATTCGAGACAACCTTTTCCACTTCACCTTTAATTTAGTTAACATTGACAAGTCTTCAATGAGATTTATTTTATTGCTGGAAATATCAAGGAATTCCAGATTGCTTTTCGGGTCACTTGACTGGCCTCTTAGCACCTGTTAAAAGGGGAAAAAAGGATCGAGGATAGAATTCCACAGAAATGTTTTACCGACACTACAGACCGCTATTTTCACTGCCAGAAAAAAATGTATATATGTAGAGTATACACATACAATTCCAGTTCATACTTTCTTTTACCTGAATAAAGTTTCCCGAGAGATTAACGCGCGTCAAGTGCCATAATTTCCACAGACCGTCGATGTCTGTCAGTTTGTTCCTAGATAAGTTTAAGACCCTGAGGGAAGTCAGCCTTCCAAACCAAATCAAGCTGTCAATTTGGTTGTTAGCCAAAGATACCTATTTAAATAAAGATATCAACGTTCAGTTTTTCCTTCTTCGTTGGTTACAAATATTCTTCTAATTTAATGCAGTTAAGATTTTACTGAAGAATAATCGAAGCCAGTTCCTAATACTTCAGGAAACAAATCATTGTGACTTATAATATTAAATTCTTACGAGTAATGTACATTGTACACTTTCGAAAAATAAACAAAAAATTACTAAGTAATGGCTGGGTTTGTTTTAGAAATTTTAATCGTCACAAAAAATAAAATATATAGAGAAACACAATATTACGAACAAGTTTTTCATGCTTTTTAAAAATTATTTCTAGGCTAACTTCTTCCCCAAACTGTACTAACTTATCTCTAAAATATGCTCATTATATAGCGTCAGAAATTAGCAACCCCTAATTTAATTAACACGGTCTAATTCCAAGATATTTTCTCTGTAACAGAGATTTCTATCGACGGACGTAAAAACCAGTTCTGATTTCCTGTTATTCTTCCGACTTGACAAGGAGCTTGACGTATCACGCGTTTGTTAAGACAAGGATTGAGGGTAGGGGTGTAAAGTTCTTCGGCATTGGTTTGAAGGGGCATCAAAATATACGCATACGAAGTGATTAAAGTTGAAAAGGTTAAATATGAATGAAGTGCCAGGGAAACGTATAAATAAAGTTAAATCTAATGTGAAGCGGGAAATAAAAATAACACTAGGGAACAACATTTTTGTTTCTTGAAAACGATTTGGTGTTTCTTATAGAACCTTTGATGCTGATTCCAAATATGGTTTCAGAATTTTTCTATCACCCATAGTTTTCGAGAAAATAATATTTCCATTTACTCAGAGTTTTCCCAAAATATTAGTTAAAATTAAGTGTACTAATTTAATTTTACTTTCTTTTTTTTCCAGGTTAACTATATTTAATAGTATTTTTTGCATTAAAAAATATAGCTATTTAAACAAACAGATTTTTAATAAAAAGAATTTTTTTTTCCAAGTTTTGCTCAAATTTTAAAATTTTTCATTCCAAAAAGTTTTCCATGATTTCAATAATTTTCCGCCAGCATGAATCGAAACTGTATTAATCCCAGAGATACAATGTGGAGAACTGACCATAATGGCACAGAGGAAGACGATGACCCCACTCGTGAAGAAGGCTTACGAACTTTATTTGGATGTAAGGTAGGCGACCAAGACAAATCCTGGGCACCTCATATCTCATGCATTTCCTGTGCCGTCACTCTTAGGGGTTGGATTAAAGGTACCCGCAATCTATGCCATTTGCCATACCAATGATTTGGAGAGAGCCAAGGATCACCTAACGGATTGCTATTTTGTATGACTAACGTTTCAGGATTCTCTGCCAAAAAAAAAACACAAAATTCAATACCCAAATCTTGCATCTGCCATGAGACCAGTACTACATGACGATGATAACCCAATTCCAACTCCCCCAAAGTCATGGACACTGGATGAAGAGTCTGAAGTTGAACCAATGGAAATTGATGACACTAAAGATACAGACTTTCAGCAACTTGAATCAAATAAACAACGTATGATTAACGCAGGTTATGCTGAATGATCTCGTGAGAAATTTGGACCTTCCGAAAAAGAGAGCGGAATTATTGGGCTCCAGGTTACGTGAATGGAATTTGCTGGCAAAAGATACAAGCATATCGGCGTTCCGCACTCGCCAAAAAGACCTGATGCAGTATTTCTCCTCGTCAGGTGGTTTATGCTACTGTAATAATGTAAATGGACTGCTGTTAGCTCTCGGTCATGAGCACAAATCTGAAGATTGGCGTTTATTTATTGACTCTTCGAAGCTAAGCCTCAAGGTTGTACTACTTCACAATGGAAATAAATACCGTTCCATTCCTGTAGGGCACGCTGTCCACATGAAGGAATCTTACGAAAATATGAAACATCCTTCAGCAGATTAATTATGACCAGTTTCGTTGGTATATATGTGGGGATTTAAAAGTCGTCGCGCTTCTTCTGGGAATGCAGCTCGGTTATACGAAGTTCTGCTGCTTCCTTTGTGAATGGGACAGCAGAGCCAGAGATTCGCATTATTTTGTAAAGGATTGGCCACTTCGTCAAAAATGTATCCCAGGACTGAAGAATGTGTCTCATGAACCCTTAGTTGACCCCAAGAAAATATACTTACCGCCACTTCACATCAAACTTGGTATCATGAAAAATTTTGTCAAAGCAATGAACAAGGAAGATGAGGCATTCAAATATTTGAAGAAAAAGTTTTCACGACTTAGCGATGCAAAGATAAAAGAAGGGATCTTTGTTGGTCCCCAAATCAGAGAGCTCATGAAAGATCAAAAGTTTGATGATGCCTTGAGAGGAAAGAAAAAGTGCATGGGAGGCCATGAAGAATGTTGTCACAAATTTCTAGGGAACATCAAAGCCTCTAACTATGAAAAAATAGTGCAGGACATGATTGAAGCATATAGGTTATTGGGATGTAATATGTCACTAAAAATCCATTTCTTGCACTCCCATTTAGATTTCTTCCCTGAAAACCTCGGCGACGTAAGCGATGAGCATGGAGAAAGGTTCCACCAAGATATAGCTACTATGGAGAAACGCTACCGAGGGAGGTGGGATCCGGCAATGCTAGCTGATTACTGCTGGACATTGATGAGAGAAGCTCCTAATGAAAACTACAAGAGAAAATCAGTGACAAAAGTTTTAAGAAGAATATTTTAAATGCCAATCTGCCACTAATATAATTTTATGAAGTATTTTTACTAACTTCTATACACTTTTTGAATAAATATTAAAATACAAATTTCTCAGTAACCTTGGGCGATAGAGAAATTCTACGGCTATATTCGGAATCAGCGGAAAAAATCCTATAAGAACGACCTGTTCACGTCCAAGAAACAAAAAACAAGTTAAAATTTGTTCCCCAGTGTAATCAATGTGAATAAGAAATGTCTGCTGGTAAAGACACCATCTGATGCGTACGTTATTTAAGGAGTGGATTAAACAAAAATTGTATGGGGGAAAGAATGCTACACATGCGAGTTGAATAAAAAATATTAAAATTCAGGTTTTGTACACCAAAAAACGCAATAATTAAAGAATGCGCGAAGAATGTTGAAACTATGAGCAAATTTAGGAAAAAATGATTGGGTTGTTATTCTGCAAAGAAGCGAAAGAATGCAAAAAGTCAGTCCAAACATCCTTGCGCACGAAATTTAAAGTTTGAAAAGTGCTTCAGTCAGTCGGTGGTGATGCGAGTAAGGAGTGAATATCATTGTAGCTGATTTTGATAATTTTTAAAAGAAGCGTATTCACACAGATACAAATTGTCTCATTTCAGAGGTTCTATTACTAGTACTGTAAACACTAGTTCATCTTCGGACCTTTATCACGCAATATTTCTGAGGAGGACTCTTAAACCAGTTCAAAAGAAATTTTTTCATAAAATTCTATCCACATCCACAAGTTTCTGAATCACTCGTGAAGACTGAAATAATTCACACTAGATGAAGCTTTAATGCGTAACTTAATACTTTTGTCCACAATTTAATACACCAGATAAAAGTCCAGTTCCATTTGTGACAAGGGTGAATATTAGTCCGCGCAAAAGTAGGTATCAAAGTATTACCAAAAAGGTTCGATTCCATTTACACGAGTTTTACTGGGATTGTACGACGCGTAAAAGAAGTTCTGGAACTTCTTTTGTCTCTGTCTGTCTGTCTGTCCGTATGAAAAGGGTATTAAAATGTAATACATTAAGTTACAGAAGTTAAGAGCGCAGTGATACAAATAAAGGGATAGCTCGCTAAGAACTGATAAGATATGTAGTGAAATAATAGTGTGCAGCAGAATGGTGCTTGGATGGCTGTGAATTTAGCATGAAAATTTGTTAAGAAACAAAAAAGAAGGAAATGGCAAATGGAAAAGCGAGTTAAGACTCGACTCTGAAAGGTAACAATGGCTTTCTCATACGAATGTGTGTATGTGAACAGTGTAAATGAACCGTTTGTTCAGGCGCAAGGCGCAACCCAAAGAAACCAGGAAATGTCTGATAAATGGAAGGCAAAAGAAACGACTCGATAAGACCATAAAATTACCGCCAGAAAGTGGTAATTTTCGCCTGTTCCGCAACTTTTTAATACAATGTGAGGAAAACTGTGATATTAAATCAAAAGTACTTACTTTTGTTAACTTCTTATAAGAATCTATAGTGGGGAGTGTTTGAATTAAATTATTGTCGAGGTAAAGCGTAGTCGTGAGAGCTGCTGGTGCTCCCTTTGGAGTTTTCTCCAGTTTGTGAATGTTGAGACTGGATAAATTTAGTACCACCTCTTCCGACCCTTCTGCAAAAATAACCGGTAAATTTATCCTAACTGGGTAACTGTTATTCAACATTATGAATAAGTTATAACTACGAAGCGAGATGATAACGTTGAATAAGAGTGAATGAAATGAATATATCCAAATATAAGAGAAATTAAGTTATAATTTCCCGGGTAATATTCGTTTTAGCACACACCGATTTTTCTCGATTAAAACATTTTTCTGGTAAATTTTTAGTCGTTTTGCACGAATCTGACATCCGTTTCCTGTGCAAACGTATATTTTTTTTGAGATATTTTCATTTGAAAACTAGTTTTTATCAAGCGATTTCACCACTTTTTTTATTTTTTCGCTCCTCATTTTGTAGCCGTATTCGCGATATGTTGATGGTGAGAAATTACATGCTTTCCTTGCTAGGTTAGGGTTAGGTTATTCATTAGGCAAAGATGAAAGCATATTTTTCTGGTAAAATTTTAGTCGTTTTGCACGAATCTGCTATTAGTTTTTTGGGGAAACGCGTATTTTTTGCGATATATTAAATTTTCGTCGAAAAACACCATGGGTGCTAAAACGAATATTTACCAATTTTCCACCAATATTACAACACCCTCAATTTTAGATGTTCAAACGGGAGCCTCCACCCTTTTCCTTTCCCTCAACTTTAAATATACAAAGAACTTTCTTACCGCTATCCTTTTGTACACTGGTACTCGTACTAACAGATGTTTCTGAAAAATAAAATTTTAATGTTCAAACAAGTAATAAAACTTTCATGCTAAAATCGATTTGGGTTACCTTCCTGAACTGTCAAAATCAGTCCAGCGTCGTTATCTAAACGTCTATCCCTTTTACACGATTTTAGAAAATGAACCAGAAAAAGACTACAAAAGGGTAATACCTATTTGGTAATGTAAAAGAACAGAATAATACAGGGTGATTCAAAAGTCAGGTTACATAGGGCTTTTCTGTTTCTTTGCAGGTAAATGAGTTATGAGATGTTATCGAAGGAGGAGCGCATTGATGTGATATTCCTAGCTGGCTGCACAAGTGCATTGTCGTTAACGGTGGCCATATCGAACATGTGATGTGACTATTCCCCTGTAGCATTACATAATACAGTATTCCCTATGTAACGACTTTTGAATCACCCTGTATATATATATATATATATATATATATATATATATATATATATATATATACTGTTATATATATATAATGGAACAACACGCATGAGAATGCGCGTTATTTGCATGCAACAAAAATGACCCCACTAGGATTCGAACTAGAGATATCTGGAGTAGGAGTCATGATGGTAGGATACCATCACACAACGACAGAATATTAACCAAATTCCCCACTCGAGGTAACAGCAACATTTAACTTAGACTTCTCTGGTATATTACTGGGATCCCATGGATGGACTGCTCAAGCGTATTATTTTAACTATGGAACCACTGTGCAAAACCAGAGATATGTGAATTAAGTGTTACCATTACCTTGAGTGCAGGGGGTTAACATCGTAAAATACCTGTGGATGTAAAATCGTTTCCACGTTTCTTCAGTCGTTTAAATAAACGAAGCCTAGTGGGGCACTTTTGTTTTTCACACACACACACACACATTATATACATGAATAAAACCACGAAGGAAAGGAAACAGAGAGTGGTGCTCAAGCGCTTTCGTCTAATGACATCCTCAAGAACACTCATTAGACGAAAGCGCTTGAGCACCACTCTCTGTTTCCTTTCCTTCGTGGTTTTATTCATCAAATATTTTTCGTGTTACTTTCGTGAAATTATATATATATATATATATATATATATATATATATATATATATATGCGCCTCGGTGGTGTAGTGGTTAGCGTCGCTGACTACGAATCCATCGGCCCCGGTTCGAGACCCGAAGGCAGCCGGCGCGCAGCAAAACCCAGCTGTTCATCCTTCCACACAATAAAGTGGTTGGTAGATAAATGGGTACCCAAGGTGGCCTAGTGGTTAAGACGCTGGGCTGCTGATGGGGCGTGGTTCGGATTCCACGTTAAACTGTAGGTCTAAGGTGGAGTGAAAAGCTTGACCTTCGTCAGAATGAACAATTCGGGCGGAAGCTAACCAAAGGTTACCAAAGGTTATATGCGCGCTTCACAAAAGACCAGTTCTTTCATGATAAAAAAAAGAACTTACCATGACAACTACCTTAACTTATGTTCTTTCGTGCGTTTGGTCTCTTCACACGGAGGTCAAACTGGTGGCCCGGCCTCTAGGTCTGGCTTGGTGGAGGAGTGAGTTGCTTTCTTGCGCTCTCCACCGTACATAGCCAGGCATCCAATCTTCTCTTGAAGACCAACTTTGACCCCCGTTACGTTTCTGAGGTCCTTTGGAAGCTGGTTGAAAAGGCTTGGCCCCCTGACAACCAAGCTAATTTCCTTCAGAGTTGAGGAGGTCCCTTGTCGGGCCTTTAATTTGGGAACACTACACATTCTGCCTTTCCTATTTTCCAGTGTTGTTTGAATGATAATTGGGTTTAGTTTTGGTACCAGTTTTTCGAACATATGGAAAATGATCGAAAAACTGGTACCAAACATAAAACTAAACCCAATTACCATTCAAACACTGGAAAATAGTAAAGGCAGAATGTGTAGTGTTCCCAAATTAAAGGTCAGACAAGTGACCTCCTCAACTCTGAAGGAAATTAGCTTGGTTGTCAGGGGGCCAAGACTTTTCAACCAGCTTCCAAAGAACCTCAGAAACGTAACGGGGTCAAAGTTGAAGTCTTCAAGAGAAGATTGGATGCCTGGCTCAGGACGGTACCAGATGAGCCGGGCGTGCCTGGCTATGTACGGTGGAGCGCGCAAGAAAGCAACTCGCTCCTCCACCAAGCCAGACCTAGAGGCCGGGCCACCAGCTTGACCTCCGTGTGGAGAGAGACCAAACGAACGAAAGAACATAAGGTAAGGTAGTTGTCATGGTAAGTTCTTTTTTTTATCATGAAAGAAGAACTGGTCTTTTGTGAAGCGCGCATATATATATATATATATATATATATATATATATATATATTATATAATATATATATTATATATATATATATATATTATTTCACGAAAGTAACACGAAAAATATTTATGAATAAAACCACGAAGGAAAGGAAACAGTGGTGCTCAAGCGCTTTCGTCTAATGAGTGTTCCTGAGGATGTCATTAGACGAAAGCGCTTGAGCACCACTCTGTGTTTCCTTTCCTTCGTCGTTTTATTCATCATAAATATTGTGTCTCTGAGTGTGTGAAAAACAAAAGTGCCCCATTAGGCTTCGTTTATTTAAACGACTGAAGAAACGTGGAAACGATTTTGCATCCACAGGTATTTTACGATGTTAACCCCCCTTCACTCAAGGTAATGGTAACACCTAATTCACATATCTCTGGTTTTGCACAGTGGTTCCATAGTTAGAATAATACGCTTGAGCACGCGTGCTTTTTGTATGAAACAGTCCATCCATGGGATCCCAGTGATATACCAGAGAAGTTTAACTAAACTTAATCCTAAATAAATTTACCAGTAACAGGGGGAATACTCTCCATTGCTGTTCTAAGTAGTATTCTTGCTTCAGCACCTAAAAAAAATAATAAGCGTACTTACGTGTCCTTTCAAAATATATCAACGTAATGATATAATGCATATTGTCCAATTATCGATAACTAAATACGTACGCGTATGTGTTTTTTTTTTAAAGACAAAATCACAACAGTACTTTATCTTAATTTTTAAAAAATTTTGTCCTATGAACTACAAAGGATTCCTTACCTCCGTTCGCAGAGTCACTCTTCGGTAAAATTTTTTTGTATTTCCTCGTGTGGTGTTCTGAAATTAAAATTTTTAGTTTTGTTATTAACTCAGAAATGGAAATAATTAATAATAATTAATAATAATAATAATAATAATAATAATAATAATAATAATAATAATAATATAATAATAATAATAATAATTCGAAATAAAATTATTTTTCTTTTCATGCAGTACGACAAAATACTACATAAACTTAATTAGTTATATTAAAAAGTGTACAAAAACAATTGCAATTTGCCAGCAATATTTATGCTTTATTGCCGCCTCCTCCGAAGAGATTGTAGACATCAATCGACCAGTGAAGTACTCCGGGGTGGACGTTAGACAGAAGATAGGGAGTGGTGGAACTTCCGTTTCTCCTGTGACTGTCCTCCTTACCTGATCTTTTTCCGTCTCATCTACCCTGTGAGCAGTCTAGCATGCTTTTAAATACACACTTCTCTCCCTATATACACATGCATCTTACACACTACATAATCTTTACAAAAAAAACAGCAGCAGCAGCAGCTTCAAAAGCCTCAGAGTCCCCTGGGGAGGGGACCATAAATGTTCCCACTTCTGGCTCCCCCCTTGCCGATACCGGGAACGCAGAGGCAGGCAGCGAGGTTGGGTCTGCTACCGCCCATTCGAGATGTTCTGGACCTCTGTCTGATTCACTTTCCATAAACTGCAACATTCGTGGCCTTTTCTCAAATTTTCAATCTGTTGACCACCACCTCCTCCTCTCTAAACCTCATCATCTTTTCCTCACTGAAACTCGGGTGTCTGGGACGACTGACGGCAACTCTTTTTCTGTACCCTCTTACTTTCTCTATACTCAATTTCACTCTAAAGGTGGATGTTGCGTTTATGTACGCAATGACCTAACTTGTTCTCGTATTCCCAAACTCGAATCTTCCGAATTCTATACCCTCTGGCTACGGCTTACATGCCAATCTCAAACTAAATACATCTGCGCTGTTTACCTTTCTCCTAATTCTACTGACTATCCACAATTCTCGGACTACCTCACTTCCAAAGTGGAATACATTCATTCCCGCTCTCTTTGCTGAAATCTCCATTTTAGGAGATTTCAACGTTCACCACCACCACCTTTGGCTTTCCTCCCATTTCACCGACATCTCTGGTGAACTACCTTACAACTGCTTCTGTGACCGGGGCCCTTCAGAGTGTGCAGAGCGCATCACAGAGGTGATTCTCTCAGGCATGGAGACGTACATTTCATATTCTATTCCTACTACTAATGCAAAAAAACCTTGGTTTAACTTCACGTGTTCTAATGTTATCTGCAACAGAGTGGAGGCTTTCAAGGTACCATTGCCATCCAACTCCTGACTCTCACTCAGCTTATATTTCTGCCGGAATCGTGCAAAATCTGTTCTTATGCTCGCCAAAAATTCCTTCATCCGACAAAAAAGTGAAAATCTATCAAATTCTAATTCTTCTCGCTCTTTCTGGCATCTAGCTAAGAACGTCTTCAACAACTTTACTTCCTCTTTTCCATTCCGACGGCACAGGTGCCGTCTCTTCTCCTGACAAAGCTGAACTGTTTGCTCAAACTTTCGCTTACAATTCAACTCTGGACGATTCCAGTGCTGTTCCTCCATCTCCCGCGCCGTCTTTATTATGTCTGAAATTAGAATCTCTTCTAAAGATTTTTTTTCTGCCCTATCTGAGCTCAACTTTAGGAAGGCGTATGGTCCTGATGGTGTTCCTCCTGTTGTTTTTAAGAACTGTGCTTCTGCACCGACACCCTGCCTGGGCAAACTCTTTCGTCTTCGTTTTTCATCTGATACTTTTCCTTCCTGATGGATGTTCCTTTTCATTCAGCCTGTCCGAAAGAAGGGTGACCGTTCTCAACCCTCCAACTATCGTCCAATTGCTTTGATTTCTTGCCTTTCCAAAGTTTTTGAATCTATCCTGAAGAGGAAGATTCTTAAACACCACCTCGCAATCTTCTTTCAGATCGTCAGTATGGATTCCGCAAGGGACGCTCTTCTGGCGATCTTCTTGCATATCTCTGACTCCTGGTCATCCTCCTCTCGGGATTTCGGTGAAATTTTTGCTATTGCGCTAGACATATCAAAAGCTTTTGATAAGAGTCTGGCATAAATCTTTAATTTCGAAACTGCTTTCCTTCGTTTCTATCCTTCTATCTGTGCCTTCATCTCCAATTTCCTTTCTGGCCGATCTATAGCTGCAGTCGTATACGGCCACTGTTCTTCTCCTAAAGCTATTAACAGTGGTGTTCCTCAGGGTTCTGTCCTATCACCCACTCTTTTCCTTTTATTTATTAGTGATCTTTCAATTCGCACTTCCTATCCTATTCACTCTTATGCCGATGATTCCACTCTTCACTTCTCCACCCGCTTCCCAAAGCGTCCCTAACAGCAGTCGCTTCATGATTTGCGTAGGACGGCCATGGGACACCTGACCTTTGATCTTTCTGTTAAATCTGATTGGGGCAGAGAAAACCTTGTGGCTTTCAATGCCTTAAAAACTCGGTTCCTCCATCTGTCTACTCGTCACAATCTTCCACACGACTATTCCCTTACCTTCAACAACACGCAACTCAACCCTTCCTTTTCTCGTGATCTTTCCTGGAAAGATCACATATACTCTCTTTCTAAACAGCTTCTAAGAGATTAGGTGTGCTGTACCGCCCCCACAGTTTCTTCACCCCACTCAGTTGCTGTCTCTGTACAGGGGTCTTGGGCTCAACCCACACAGCCCTACTTGACCTGCTGGAATCAAAGGCTTTTAGTCTCATTAATTCCCCGCCTCTTACTGAATGTCTTCAATCTCGCTCTTCGCCGCAACGTTGCCTCACTCTCTTTACTATCGCTATCATATTGGACATTACTCTTCTGAACTCTCCAACTGCATGCCTCCTCCTTAAAGGAGAGCACGCAGTACCAAACTTTCTACACTTTCTCATTCCTTTTCTGTCTAACTATCTAATGCAAGGGTTAATCGGTATTTTCAGTCTTTCATCTACTCAACCGGTCAACTCTGGAACAATCTTCCTCAATCCACCTTCCCTCCTGCCTATGACCTCCCATCTTTCAAACGCAGTGTGTCTTGGCATCTCGAAAACCCGAGACCTTGATTTTGACTCTTTTTCTTCTATGGGAGGGGCGCTTTTGTGGGCATTTGCCCTTTTTTTCTATGCTGGAAGGAGGGGTCAAGAGACGAAATTTATATTTATTTTTACTTAAAATGAATATGGTTGGTTTTTTGTGTGTTTTTAGGTTTCGGAGGGCAGTCTAATAATAATAAAATTTAATTTGGGTACTAATATTTCTCATCATATTTAATGCAAGAAGTCATTTCTTTTGATACACACCAATTTACTCTTAACTTACCGCTTAAATTAGAATCCTCATTAGTGCCAATGGAAGAATCTAGAGACCTTTTATTGGCAGACTTTGAAGATAAACTGTCTGCCAAAAGAAAACGGATGTTAAATTTCAATGACGAACAAAATACGTGTATACAGACAGACAGACAGACGTATCACAACTGGGCAATTTCAAAGCTGGTTATATATACACCTTTCAAGTGTTCCGTGCGATGATTCCACACACACACACACACACATATATATATATATATATATATATATATATATATATATATACAGGGTGTCCCATAAGTCCGGCATCATAGGATAAATTCATATTTTTCTATTTCTACAAACCATAATTCATATTTCTCTCTTTCTACAGGCCATAATGTCTGTGAGCAAGGAAGAACGAATCAAGATAATTCTACTCATAGGAAATTGGAGTCAAAGAGACTTTGCAACAAGTCTGCTAACACAACTCTGTTATTGGCTCGCGGTCTGGATGCAGTCTGTTAAATTCAGCAGCGGCCTCTCTTTGACTCCGATTTCCTGAGTAGAATTATCTGGATTCGTTCTTCCTTCCTCACAGACATTATGGTCTGTAGAAAGAGAAAAATATGAATTATGGTTTGTAGAAACAGAAAAATATGAATTTCTCCTATGATGCCGGACTTATGGGACACCCTGTGTGTGTGTGTGTGTGTGTTACACACAAACCCTGCATGGAACAAGGAACTCTTCTGGGAAATTAAATCCACTATAATCCGAATAAGTAATGATAAATGACAAATACTATAGTTTTCTCTTTTTCATGATGAAAGGCCCAACGTGGGCCTTTCTCAAACTATCTGCCTAGCAGATAGGATCCAGCTTTGGGACAGGATCTAGGATTTACAGCTACACCTAGTCTACTATATTCAGAACCTCAATATACGTAAGAAACTCGTTGCATTCACGCCGGATTGAATACATCAAAGAAAAAGGGTAACTATTGTATTTCTAGCCAAAAACCAAAACTTAACCTCAACCGGGACATTGAGCACCCACTTTTCAAGGCGCATAACACGTCTGTTTAATGTGATACAACTCAGAATGGTCCCCCGAGAAACTTATGTTTCACACAGAACGGGAATGGAACAAAGAACTCTTCTGGGAAATTAAATCCGCTATAGTCTTATTTCCCAGAAGGGTTCCTTGTTCCATGAACGGTCTGTGTGTAACCAGTCTCTCAGGGGACCATTCTTTGTTGTGTATATATATATATATACACACAAACTCAGAATGGTCCCCTGAGAAATTTATATATTAAACACAGACCGTGCATGGAACAAGGAACTCTTCTGGGAAAATTAAATCCACTATAGTCCGAATAAGTAATGGTAAATGACAAATACCATAGTTTTTCTTTTTCATGATGCTAGCCCGACGTGGGAAGCTATATTTATGGGACCTCTTTGCGAGAGACCCGTTGCCCACGTCGGGCTAGCATCATGAAAAAGAAAAACTATGGTATTTGTCATTTACCATTACTTATTCGGACTATAGTGGATTTAATTTTCCCAGAAGAGTTCCTTGTTCCATGCACGGTCGTGTTTAACATATATATATATATAACAAAGTTAAAAAAAACAAGTAAAAAAAAAATTTAAAAAAAATCAAGAAAATAAAAAATTTAAAGTTTAAAATATTATTGATTCAAACTATCTCGATAAATATTCTTTCCTTAGTAATCGATTACGCGAGTGAGAGCTCCGCTAGATGGATTTTCGCTTTAATTATAACCGATTGGGACTTATTGAGGGGAGGGGGACCTCGTTTAAAAAAAAACTATCGACTCCCTCAAAAACCCAACTTTTCTTCCCGACAATATTGCTCAAACGTAATTTTACTTAAAATATTCTAAAATTTGTCAAAGCAAAAACTTTCATTTCTTGGGATCAAATAAATTCTTACTGTTCAATACGAAGAATAATTCGTTATGATGAGGCTCTAATTCTTAATATGCATTATGAAGACCTTTAAAGTTATATTCACAAATGTGAATTCTGGGGAATCGCGTCACGGTCGCTGCGGTGTGCGAGGCTCCCATTCTGTCAATGCAAAATCACGCGCGACTCGGGTCGTCAGTCAGTCGCAGACGATCCCGCGCACGACCGGCCTAAGGACCATATTAACTCGAGCGGAGGATTATTAAAAATAATTTATTACCTTATTTTATAACGCTAATTACGCGAGTATTTTGATATAGTCTATCAAGGTATGGTTCGGATTTTAAATATGGCTTATTTTCCCGTCCTTGATCGCTCCTAACTATTAATAATGTATTATACAGTTGAAAATATTAGGTATCCTCTAGAGCGGGGGTGGCGAACCTTTTTACAGTCGCGTGCCACAAAAAACAAACCATAACAAAAATTCGCGTGACCACCAAAGTTTACATATATTACGCCAAATTATAAACATTAAATCTATTATTTTATACTCATTATTGCAACGTTATTGCATTTTGCTTTGGCGTACCAGGCAAATTTGATCGCGTGCCCAAATGGGCACGCATGCCATAGGTTCGCCACCACTGCTCAGTCTCGGGTTTAGGGTTTAGGACCGAGGTCACCAATGGCCAAACCACGGTACGGTTCGGATTGCTGGAAATAAACTCATACGGTGATTAGCCTCGAGACTTTGCTTTAAAATATAGGCAACCTCTAACATTCGCGAGAATCAGAATCAAACTTTTCCTATTCTTTATAAAATTTAAACCTAAGTTTTCATTTGGGAATTAAATGTGGTGATTTGTGCCAAAATGCGGTCACTCTCTATAGTTTCTTTGGGCTAAAACGTACGTTGCAATAGCACAAAGCTTTTTAGCTCTATAAAATCTACCGAGAGTTTAACTAATCTAACTTAACTCAACGTTTCCCAAACTGCGAGACGAGACCCGCTGAAGGGGGAACGAGGAAGTTAGTGACGCGAGTACTGAACATTTTTATAGTGTTTAAACACGCAGAAACGATTTAGTAATAGTGCTATGTACTATAGTACATTAATAATGTACTGTAAGTACATTTTAATGCTATCTCACGCTAATTAATTATAGTACCAGTGAATTAAACTCCAATGAATGCCATTTGTAGTTGAAATAAGTTCGGGGGCAGGGGACCGTGAAGGATTGATTTCAGTTTGAATGGGACGTTCTATAAGAAATTTGGGAAACTGACCTAACCTAATATACGAGTAAAAGTTCTCCTTTTCATTTTGTTGGAAGAAAACAATATAAAGCGAACACATTTTGGAACAAACGTTATGGCCGGACAAAAATTCCTATGACTAACACTAATATAAAACCTCTTACAAGTTTCACGTGCATGATGGATATGTCCCTTTGTTTTTATATTTAATAAGTTATTTTATTGGCTATACCTACTACATACTCGCGTGAACTTTTTATTTGAAATATAAAAGCTGAAAATAGTTATTAAGCTTATACTGTAGCCTGTAGATCTAAGTTTAATTAAACAAAAACTATTTTATAAATGTAAACTATACATACGGAATATTCTTTTTTCACAACCTATAACAAATGATTTATTGAAACTTTATTTTTTATGTAAACAAATTTTCTGTTGTAGAAGAAAATTATACACATACAGTATATATATATATATATATATATATATATATATATATATATATATATATATATATATGGGATCACCTGAAGATCAGTCACCCCAGCTTTTTAAGTTAGCTTTATAAAGCTAACTAACGAAAATATCACGACCTAACCTAACCAATCGTCAAGGGCGTAACAGTTGACCTAACGATTAGTTAGATTACGTCGTGATATTTTCGTTGGTTAGCCTTATAAGGCTACTAAAAAAAGGCTGGAGTGACGGATCTTGAGGCGATTCTATATAATATATATGTATATAATGATGTAAAATAACGCACTGTCGGACGAAGTATGAAGTGGTTTCCTTCTTCATATATTAATGCAATGGATGCAAACCCACAAGGAAAAAGCAAAATTATTCCAAGGCCTTTCGTGTATTCAGAAGTACACCTCGTCAGGGAATGAAGGGAGAAGGCGAGATGACAAAAATATATACATATTTTTCTGTCCCGCTGCACATAAAATGATTAGTACATGATTAACAAAAGTTAATTAGAGGCAAAAGGTATTTTAACAGGATATTGTAAATTTTACACATTCCGGCATTGTTATTGAAATTATTTTTAAAATGGATAAATGCACATTCTAGAATATTCCTTTCAATTATATCTGTTTTTAACGAGCGCTTTAGAATTATCTCGCTTGATACTATGATTACATCTATACATATGGTTAAACAATGCATTAGAATTATTTGCTGTTCTACACGCATATTTATGATGTTTTACCCTAATATCTAACGTTTTACCCGTTTGGTCTATAGATACTGAGTTACATTGTGTACATACGATCGAATACACACAACCAACCGCATTATTCGGGCTATTCTTTATTAGGCGTGATTTAACAGTATTATTATACTTAAAGACTACGTTGATACCAATTGCTTTAAGTAAAGTCGGAAGATATCGAAAATTAACATGGTTAAATTAACCATTAAAATTAACATATATATATATATATATATATATATATATATATATATATATTATATATATATATATATATATATATATATATATATAATGCAGTAGTACGGCTAATGTGCTGCAACTTCTTGATCTTGCCTATAGCTTATAAGCCATACAAAATGTGACATTAATAACTAGAATGAATCCCTACCTTCTTGCATACACTTCGTTGTCATCGTCGTCGTCGAAAAGGTGGTAGTAGTAACACTCGTAGTAGTGGCGGTAGTTGTGGTAATAGTAGAGGTGGTGATGTTGTTCGTAGTTGTCGTCATCATTTCCGGCCAATCTTCTAGCAGGGGTGGACTCGGGGACTCCTCTTCCGACTCGTCGTATTCAGACTCTCCAATGGGGGAAAAGGGCGTTGCCATGGTGACCTCCGGTATGATGGGGAAATCGTTACCATCCTCAGGGTCAGATAAGGTGGGGCTGATAGGGCGCATCAAGGGGCATGAATTCTCCGTGATATTCATCAACCGTTGGGGAGACACCAAATCTGGAGGAAGAGGAACGTGGTTACACCCTGAACTCATCCTTGCAATGAAAATTTAAACTAATAATAATAATAAAAGGCGTGATACCACAGGCCCTATACGTAATTGTTATCAATATTGGCAATCCTCCTGTAGTAGTAATGCAACATCACTCATACTCAACTTCTTTGGATAGGATACATAACCAATGTCCAGTTGGCAGAAGCGAGTTCGCCAAAAAAATTACTAGCGAGAACTATGTTGGAACATCAATGGTCTGGCCTCTATTTGTGACGTGATCTTCGACGCAAGGACCCGATTCTTACTCGCGACACAGCCTTGTGACGATACATGCGTGTATGAAGTTTCATCAATTTATGTTGAGCAGTTTTAAAGTTATGGCGCGGACACGGAAAGTGTAACGAACAGACAATTGCAATCCAGTATGGCCTTCCAAATTTATTTGGCAGGAGCGAAATTTGTCATTTTTTTGTGAAACCTTATTATGTTTACGAGTAGAGAGAGATTAAAGAAGAGGACCAGCAAAGTAGAATAATACAGCAAATTTGGTGCTTCAAAAAAGGGAAGCATGGATAAAATTAATTCAAGGGAGGGTAGGTCGGAAGTATGGAAAGGGAAGGAAGGAAGGGTGAATCGGACAGTGGAACGTGAGGAAGAAGTAGAGAGAGAAATTAGGAGAGGCATAAATGAAGTACTTATTAATGACTGGAAATGGTTTAGGAAGGAAGTAAAAAATGTAAAAGAAAATGGATGTTTTTATTTAAGGGTGAAAGATAATAGTGCGTATGTTATGTTGGCGGACAAAATAGATGTTTGAGAAAGGTAGCGTGAATATTTTTGCAAGATGTTTGGAGAAAATGATGAGGGGAGAGTAGCCGAGAATTACAGTTGTTGGAATGGTCGGTGAGAAGAAATGAATGTGGAATTCAAGAAGATTTCGGGAGAAAGAAGAGCGTTAGGATGAAAACTGGTAAGGCAGCGGGTGTAGATAATATTTAAGTTGATGTTGAAATATGGTGGAAAAATGGTTGTGAAGTAGATAACAGATGCGTGTAGTAGTGTGTCGAGAGAAGAGAGTTCCTGATGATGGGATGAAAGGGTGTGGGGGACGTTTACATATGAGAAAGAGTGACAGGCTATGGCAGCATGTTGGTCATTACACGTACTTCCGTATGGCAGAGGGCATTGTCCCGCTGGAAAGTGGTGTTCCACTGATGGCCGAAAAAACTCCTTAATGACCTCGTTTACGGATGACGCCCAGAGCCTGGATCTCAATCCTATTGAGCATCTTCGGACCATCTAGAACGGGAACTTCGCGAGAGAATTCTAAAGCTCACTACGAGGAATGGGCATGGATCACACCACCTATCCGCAGAAACTAGTAGAAAGACTGCTCTATCATGCGGAGGCAGTTACGGAAGCCATTGGAGCTCCTACGCATTACTAGTACTACTATACAGCCACAAGGTGAAGATGCTTGCTTCGACATTTTCGGCAAAGCAGAGTATAATACAGTAACGAAACAAAAAACGAAAACTGCACTTTTTAAAGTTTTATTCTTGGGAAACTTTTTTCCTATTCCTAAATAGGAGAATGCTATATCAACACAACAGCTGTTTGAGCAAATGCTGTATTTCAGTTTAATAATAATAATAATAATAATAATAAAAATTAGACCTTCAGAAATCATGTATTCCGTTACTAGGCCAGCCGTTCCTGAAGCTGGGTCTCCCATGGGTTAGGTAGGGTCCTTCCCCATAAACTACTCATTTTGATTAGGAAAATGTTTTAAATAATAATATTCGTCAAACATGAACAGATGTTGATGCACATTTATTTAGCGTGAAGTCGTAAAATGATCCACACACGCTAATTTTAATACTTGAAATTTAAGTACGAAAATTAATGGCATCAGTAATTAAAGGGGTCCGTACGCGAGACGATTGAGGATATAAAAAAAATTTTCGGGTCATTTAAGCGTTTTCTGGTTGTTGACGAAAAAATAAAAAAAAATAAAAAAATAAAATAAAATAAATAAATAAAAAGGTGAAATTTATCATTTTATTTTGGGTTTGATAAACAATAATTCAATTTTATCGAGAAGGGGTTTATCAAAGCACTCGTAGGCTACACCTGTCGATATCCCAGGAACCAAGGAAAACTTTTCTCCACAACACGATAAGGTACATATACTACACGTAGGTACTAAGAGCAAGTTCATTCTTATCTATTTACTGACACTTTTTTTCTATTTTGTCATTCCATTTCAAATTGAAATAAATTGAATTACGGTAAAAAAATTACGGGTAAAAGAGAATACGTTAATTAAAAGATACTTAAAACTACACCAAATGAGAGTACTGAAAATTTCGCAGGAATCTTTAAAACGTCAATTTTAATAATTTACTGAGCACGAAGATTACGTTCCCACGGAGACTCATAATAACTACAACTGATATGATACAAAAACAAACACGCGCATTCACACGTAATATTAATGAAACTGCACACACGGTAGCTTTATAACCAAAAATAATTAACTTATTTAGGGACTAAACCGTAATTCAGTAATGGAGTGAAGTTTCGTAATTCAATTTATCTCATGGATTATGGTCCATTACGCGTCGTCATAAGCTACTTTGAAGGTTAGAAAGGACGAGACTTTTTCTATATTTTTTCTTATCCCAATATTTATAATTAACTCACGGAGCAAAACACTAAACCATGAGAATCATCCAAAGTCAGAGTCCTATCATACAAGATAGACATTCCGCAAGTAACATTAGATGCTGTATGTGAGGCACCAAACTGCGATATTTCAATTTGAAATGCGCCGTAGCTATATCGAACTATTTAACAAACGCACACCGATCCTTTTGAACTTTAAGTAGCAAATCGAAGTGAGAAAGTTAAACAAAACTCAAAACTAAAATAATGGCTCCCTTTCATCCTTTAAATAAAGCTGTTAGAGTATATTATGGTACAAAAATGTACTCTTCACCTTCCTATATTTCATAGCTTTCCTTGTCTATCAAAGTAACAATGTTGAGTATTCACTGGAAACGTGTCACTCCAGTTGCTGATATCTAATTCCCAAAGCTGGGCACTTGCGGTATTTTTTGCGGTACTGCGGTACTACCGCACTACCAAACCGGTACCGCATAACGCAGTACCGCAAAGGATCGCTGAAAGTACAGCAGTACCGCTACCGCATTCAAATTTCCCGCGGTACTTTCCGCGGTACCGACAAACACGACTTTTCAAAAAATTAACACTTTTTTTGAAGTAAACCTTATTACAGGAGTACAGTAAGACGAATGCTGCGTGTGTTGCATCAGCCTAACTCTAGACACGTTAAGTTTTCGTTCAGAACATGTTACGTTGCCATCCTATCACAACGCCTCAGTGCAGTGCTTGCTTTTGAGCCGGTTGCACGTGTGTTACATTTCTGTGACAAAGATCGATTTTTAGCCATTATGGCAGAAAGTTCAGGTGCGAAATCGCCGATATGCAATTTCTGAAAATATGTGCTATTACTTGTGTTGTTCTTGTGTGCAGTACCGCAGTACCGCGGAACGCACCAGGGGGACCTGAAAAAGTACCGCAGTACCGCGTAACGCACCCCCAAATTTTGGTACCGCGCCCACCACTGCTAATTCCTATGAACGTGGAAAATGGAAATATGTCTTCTACAAATCATTTCGGAATTTCGCGTACCATATGTATGTATGTATGTATAACCTGGTAAAAGTTCCATGCTTAGGTCTCTCTTCACACGAAGGTCAAACTGGTGGTCTCGCCTCTAGGCTTGGCCTGGCGCTTTCTTGCGATCTCTATCGCACATAGGATACGTACACCCGGCTCATCTGGCACCATCCTGAGCCAGGCATCGTCGTCTTTCGAAGTTTTCAACTTTGACTCCTGTGACGTTCCTGAGGTCCTTTAAAAGCTGGTTAAAAAGTCTTGATCCCCTAAAACCCAAGTTATTTTTCTTCAGGGTTGTGGGTATGCCTTGTCGGACCTTTAGTTTGGGAACACTACACATTCTACCTTTCCTATTTTTCATTGTTGTTTCGATTTTAATTAGGTTTAGTCTGAGGTTAGCAGAGTTGCCAACATAGCTATATGGAAAACCAGGAAATCACGATTATTCAAGATTCAATAACAAAAAATATCACGGAAAACAATAAAATTCGAAAGCAAAAAATACAAAAAAATCCTTAAAACCTGTAAGCACACAGAAATTAAGCAGCAAACCATACACTGAATACTAAATTTTGTGTATTTCTTTGTTATAAGCCCTAACTCTAATAGATGACGTGAGAATTCAGTTAATTTAGTGTGTCAATATTTTTAGTGATGATTCCTCAAATTAATGACAAAGTTACTCGTTTTAGCGCGTCAAATTAATTATTCCCAAAATAAAACGTGTATATCATACGCATACACGGACTGAAGACGGGTATGTACGGCGCGAGTAAGCGGCTTTTTTAAAAGTTTATTTTGAATGAAATAAATATTTTAAGATATCGGAATTTATCATGAAAAAACGGGAACACGGAATTTGATAGTAAAAATCGGGAAAATTCCAAGAAAATGGAATAGTTGGCATGTATGGGTTAGGTACCAGTTTTTCGATCATTTTCTAGATGTAAATTATATTTGCTCCTTTCCAGCAAATACAGATCTAATTTACGAGTCTTTCCCAGGAGTTGAGTTCTTTGCAGCCATCAGTCTTCGCTGTGAAATTCCTCTGGACTACAAGAAGTTTATTTATTTCTTCTTTATTGCATGGGTGCGTCAAGATTGAGCAGTATTTAAGTTTTGGTATAATTACTTTTTCAGTTTTTCAGCAGGAGACCCTCCGAGTGAGCTGAGCGCATTTCGGGCATAGATATATAAATTCCATATTCTATTCCTACTACTAACGCAAAAAAGCCTTAACTTGGCTTATTCTAATGCTATCCGCAACGGACAGGAGGCTTGCAGAAGGTACTACCGCCACCCACTACCGTCTCACTTTGCTTATTTTTCTGCTCGGAATCGTGCAAAGTTTGTTCTTCGACTCGCCAAAAATTCCTTTATCCAACAAAAATGTGAAAACCTATCCAATTCTAATTCTTCTCACTCTTTCTGGCATCTAGTCAAGAACCTCTCCAACAACTTTACTCCCCCCCCCCCCTTTTTTTTCCCCATTCCGACAATTCAGTTGCCGTCTCTTCTCCCGATAAAGCTGAACTCTTCGCTCACACTTTCGCCTCCAACTCAACTCTGGACGATTCCAGTGCTGTTCCTCCATCTCCTCCCTCTGACTTAATTATGTCAGAAATTATAATCTCCTCCAAAGATATTTTTTTTTTTTGCCCTATCTGGGCTCAACTCTGGAAAGGCATACTCCCGCACTGACATCATGCCGAGGCAAACACTTTCGTCTGTCTTTTATCTGGTACTTTTCCTTCCTGCTGGAAGTTCTTTCATTCAGCATGTCCCAAAGAAGGGTGACCACTCTGAACCCTCCAACTATTCGTATCGTCCAATTGATTTGATTTCTTGCCTTTTTAAAATTTTTAAATCTATCCTTAATACGAAGACTCGTACAGATATCTCTTCTCACAATGTTCTTTCGGATGGTCAGTAGGTATGGGTTCCACAAAGGACGCTGTACCATCACTCTCGCATATTTCTCCGAATCTTGGTCATCCTCCTTTCTGATTTCCGCGAAACATTTGCTATCGCGTTAGACATATCAAAAGCTTTTCAAAGAGCCTGACACACATCCTTAATTTTCAAACGGTTTCTATCCTTTTATCCGTGCCTTCATCTCTAATTTCCTTTCTGGCCGAGCTACAGCCGCAGTTGTAGATGGCCATTGTTCTTCAAAACCTATTAATAATGGCGTTCCTCAGGGTTCTGTCTTGTCGCTTTTCACTCTTTTCCTTTTATTTATCAACGATTTATTGAAGTCGCATTTCCTGTCCTACCCACTCCTATGCCGATGATTCCACTCTTCATTCACCCGCTTCACAAAGCGCGTCCCTCTCAACAGTCACTCCATGATGATTCGCGTATGACGGATGTGGTGTTCCTGACCTCTGATCTTGCTATCTCTGATTGGGACAGAGAAAACCTCGCAGCTTTCAATGCCTCAAAAACAAATTCCTTCATCCGTCTACTAGTCACAATCTTCCACGATACGCAACTCAATCCTTCCTCTTCTCTCGACATCTTTGGTGTTTCCCGTTCTCGTGAACTTTCCTGGAAACATCACATATACTCTCTTTCCAAAACAGCTTCGAAGGGGTTAGGCGTGTTGTACCGCCTCCGCAGTTGTTTTTTCACCCCCACTCAGTCGCTCTTTCCGCGCAGAGGTCTCGTCTGTCCCTGTATGGAGTACGCTTACTGATGTGTGGGGGTGGCTCAATCCATACTGCCCTACTTCACTGGGTGGAATCAAAGGCCTTTGGGCTCAACAATTCCCCGCCTCTTACCGACCGTCTTCAAACCCTCTCTCTTCGCCGCAATGTTGCCTCACTCTCTCTTTACTATCACTCTTATAAAAAACATTTCTCTTCTGAGCTTTCTAATAGCATGCCTCCTCCTCCTCCTCCTCCTCCTTTAAGAATAGCACGCAACACCACACTTTCGACACATTCTCATTCCTTTTAAAACTGTCCAACTCTAACGCAAAGGTTAATCGGTTTTCTCAATATTTCATCTACTTAACCAATCAACTCTGGAACAACCTTTCTCAATCTATCACCCGTTTTTGCGGGCATTCGCTCTTGTTCCTCCTTTCTTAAAAAAAAAAAAATAAAAAAAATAATATAATATATATATATATATATATATAGATGAATTTCACAATTAAACGTGAAATGAATGAATGATGCAAACCCACAAGAAATCGTTTTTCTTTTTCATTGTAGGTTTGCATTATATATATATATATATATATACGGTATATATGCGCCTCGGTGGTGTAGTGGTTAGCGTCGCTGACTACGAATCCATCGGCCCCGGGTTCGAGACCCGACGGCAGTCGGCGCGTAACAAAACCCAGCTCTTCATCCTTCCACACAATAAAGAAAGTGGTTGGTAGATAAATGGGTACCCTTGGTGGCCTAGTGGTTAAGACGCTGGGCTGCTGATGGGGCGTGGCTCGGATTCCACGTTAAACTGTAGGTCTAAGGTGGAGTGAAAAGTTTGACCTTCGTCAGAATGAACAATTCGGGCGGAAGCTAACCAAAGGTTATATATATATATATATATGTGTGTGTGTGTGTGAATTGGGTGTGCGGAATATCATGTGGAGTAAAATTAATAACAAATTCATGTTAACTTAGTTATTAATAAACCTTAATAGTAATATGGTAAGCATACGCAATCCACCTTCTCAATATTACACGAAACACTTGGAGAATTTAGGTGAACTGTATAAAATCTAAGACCAATTTCCTACGGGCTCCTTTAAGCATTGAACTTATTTACACAAACTCAAGTCTTCTTTTTGGAGAAAAATAGTGAGCAATAACGTCCTCATATAAGGAACTTTGCTTCACATGTATAAGCAGTGTAATATGTTAAGCATATGGACATAAGTAATCCACACACTGAAGAATAAACAAAGCACTGGAAGAAATAGGTGAACCTTACCTTCAAAAGTAAAAACAAAAAACTAACACCAATTTCCTACAGCATCCTTTCAACCGACTTTATTTATACATAAACTCGAGTCTTCTTTTCTGAGAAGAAACGTGAGCAACAACGTCGTCATAGAAGGAACTTCTTTGCTTCAAGTCTATTAGCAGCCCTTTTTCTATCGAAAGCAAACTAAGACCACACAGCCTTTCCTGCCCGTCTCTCTCCCGGTAGCGTGTGTTTATTCGTTTTAGGGCCGAGAAAGAACGTTCTACTGAAGCGGTGGTGCTTGGAATTGTTAAGATCAATTCTGCTAGTTTATAGACTTCTTTGAATCCGCAGCCGAGTTGATTCACTGTCATGTTCATTAGTTCATGAACATGTTTGCCCGAGAACTCTGAACTTGAATAGAGTACCATGAGTTAATTCTTGAGATGCGCATACTCAGTGTTCCATAAAAGTCTCTTACTTTGTTCAGTAGGTTATCTGGGAAGCTTATTACCTCGTACTCTTCCTATTTTTCAGGTGCAAGAAGGTAAAAAAAAAAAACTAATTTAGCGAGAGAAGAATATCTAGTGTGAATCTGATCAATGATGCTATTCATGATCTCGCAAAACAACTGGTGATAAGCATTTTTTCCGTCATTTTCTATCTCTCGTCCGCATCTTTTAGGCTGTGGATCATGGAGCTCATCTTTTTCAGACGCAATCGAAAGCCATAGTAAAATGGGTAGGGTTGGTAATACTGAATAGGCCCGGAGAGTGGACTATACCTATAACGGTTTTTCAGTCTTGAGGCAGACGCGATACATTTAGAACCATGTGATCTTAAAGTTAAATTGTTTTGCGCCCTCTCCGACCGAAATATATTTAGTAAGATTTCATACTCGCATATCCCCTAATTAACTAAACCACTTTCGAAATTAATAAAACGTAATAAGTGTTAAATAAGGAGTATTAATTAATAGCTCTTCAAAACTGTGATTCTTATATTTCAGTTGTTATGTAACGTCATTTATTTTCTTACTACAGTACAGCACATCAAATGCTTCACTCTGTAATACAGGGTGTACATAAAGTCAGGATCTATTTTTGTGAAGCACTTGGAAATTATATGGAATTCAATCATAAAATGATAAAATGGTAACATTTATTAAATAATTAAAAGTAGGATTCGACGTGACGCCCATCAGTATCTCTGCGCAGCTCAAATCGTTCCGCAGCATTTCTAAACACATTCTGGAGCATTTGCGGGGTTATGTTATCTGCAGCAGTTCGTATACGTGTACGTAAGTTTTCAAGACACGTAATCTTCGTCTGATAGACGTGCGATTTGATAAAGCCCCATGCAAAGAAATTTAAAGGGGTTAAATCTGGTGATCTCGCTGGCCAAGCTCTGTTGCTTCCGCGTCCGATCCAGCGATTTGGAAAACGTCCATTTAGATAATCCTGAACAATTTTGGCATAGTGACAAGGAGCACCATCATGTTGATAGACGACGGGGATAGGATTGTTAGTACCGTCGTCTATCAACATGATGGTGCTCCTTGTCACTATGCCAAAATTGTTCAGGATTATCTAAATGGACGTTTTCCAAATCGCTGGATCGGACGCGGAAGCAACAGAGTTTGGCCAGCGAGATCACCAAATTTAACCCCTTTAGATTTCTTTGCATGGGGCTTTATCAAATCGCACGTCTATCAGACGAAGATTACGAGTCTTGAAAACTTACGTATACGAACTGCTGCAGATAACATAACCCCGCAAATGCTCCAGAATGTGTTTAGAAATGCTGCGGAACGATTTGAGCTGTGCAGGGATACTGATGGGGCGATGGGCGTCACGTCGAATCCTACTCTTAATTATTTAATAAATGTTACCACTATCATTTTATGATTGAATTCCATATAATTTCCAAGTGCTTCACAAAAATAGATCCTGACTTTATGTACACCCTGTATATTGTACAAAACATCAGTATACTCAAACACTTTTGAAAAAGTCTCAAGGAACAATATTGTTTGAAAATCTTCCAAGAATGACAAGAATCCCCGTGCTTTTACTACTGCATCCGTGTCCCAATCTACAGAATTTTCGATTACATCCTTGAAGAAATCAGTAAGACTGCTTCTGTAACTTTTTACAGTATTAACTAAACGAGATGTGAAGTTCCATCTCGGAGCAACAGAGGGCAATCTTCTGGAAACAAATTCATTTAAAGCATGTACTCTTTTAGAAGACTTGGAAAAATAAGCAGCTACTCCACTCATTACACACGCTCCGTCATAAGTCTGTCCAACTAATTGCTTTCTTTCTGATATTCCTCAACTATGTTCACTGCATGCTTAAATTAAACAGACCACCAGAGGTTCTGTCGCTAACATCAGTAAATCCAATGAATCTTTCATATACTTGAGAGCTGTGATTTTGACGTAACATCCGAGGTTTCATCAAGCATTATAGAAAGAAATCTGCTGAATCAATTTCCTTTTTTATATTGTCTTTCATTGCAGAGGCTATAGCTTTGATTATGTCATTTTGCACAGTTGGAGCAGTTCCCTAAAACACAGTGGATGTATTTAAATGATTATCGAGAAGAGAATCATACTCTCGAAGCAATTCTAGAATTTCTATGTAATTTCCTCTGTTCACTGAAGTTGAAGCTTCATCATGACCTCGCAGAGGAAGTTCTTGCTTAGCAAGATAGCATATTGCATCAATAAGCCGTTTTAGAATTTCTCTTTTTCTTTACTTGTTCATTGTGTCTGCTTACTTCATGTGGCTTTTGCTTATCAATTAATGTGTCAATTCTTTGCTTTTCAAACATTTTATGGCTAAGAAAAGACTGAACATGGCCCTGCGATCTCTCATGATTCTGCTGAGCAGCAGACAGATGACTGAGATCAGAATATCCTTGTTTACTCCAGATATTATTCTCTTTTGAGAACAACAAACATGGCCAACAGAAAAGTTTAGAACGCTCTTCACAACCAGTCAGCCATTCAACAGATTTATACTGAGAAACTGAAAAATGCCTTGTATATCCAGACTTTTTATCTTTGTGTTGACTAATCAAGTTTGGGAGTGCTGGACATGGCCTTCCTTCCTCTAACACTTTCAACTTGTCCTCATAACTAAGTGTTGAAAAAGGAGTGCTTAATATACTTTGTACAGTGTTTGGCATAGTTATGGAAGGGACAAAAAGGTGATATGTCAATAGTGGATAAAAAGACTTTCGCCCATGAGCTCTGACTGGAAACTGACAGTCATTGACTCGCTCGCTGAGAAGCCGTCTGACGCGGGCCATGGCAACATAGGCCCCGCCCACTTTACCATATATGGAGGGTGTTCTGTCCACAGACCGCGCACACTCCGCCCTGATCCCTCGCTCTCTCCCTTTTCTATTTGATTTGGCATGGGGTAAACAAATTTATATTCCCATAGTAGGGGAAAATAAAAATAAATAAATCGCGGCACCACAATACCGAAATTTCGCACCTCAAACAAGCTTAAGGGACGCTTCTATCGCTCAGTACCAAAATTTTACCGAATGGTTGTGATGACAATCCGAACTGAATTGAAGTAGCTCATTTCTCATCTCGGAATTAAGGGTTAGGGCATCTTTTTCGTCTCGACTAAAGTTGAGAGAGGGAGACAATGGGTTAATTAAATATTAATTTACACCCTGAATATACGCCCCCTGATATATATATATATATATATATATATATATTAATGGTGGCCAACCTTATTTTCCGGTCATGAGTCACTTTAAATGTTCAAAATATGTGGCGAGCCACATCGTTACCTCGAAAGTCTTACCCAAACGAAGACCTACTTCTGATGGGAAAACTGGCACTGCTTGTTATCCACCAACTTTTTAATGTCCGGAGTGTAGCAATTCTTAGTTCGTCTGACGCTAAATTTAAGATTTCATTCAAGTACGTCCTACTTATTTTTTATTATCGAGCTTTTGTGAGTCACTTGAAATAGCTTCGTGATTAAGATTATGTTCGCGAGCCACGGACCGAGATCCTTTATATGTATGCAAATTGTATATGTATGTATTTATATGTATGTAAAATTTATATGTATGCATTATTACCAGACCAGGACTTAAACCAATCCCATCTAGAGTAAAAGGTGCGGGTAGTTTTGCACTATGCCAAATGGTGCGTGTTCATGCATTACACTGGTCTGCGTCATTTTTGAGGTCAAGGTTTTTTTAGTTGTTCTTTTATAAGTTTTGCATGCTGAATTAAAAAATGTAACTCATTTTGCTCAATCAAGTCAGGTTTTTATGCTATCTCAATTTAAAAAAAATTAGATAATCGTTATGAAATGAGCAAGTTTATTTTTTTAAAAGAGACTTACATTTTAGCCAAGTGTTAGCCAAGCTCTATATAATAAACAGACAACTTATTTCCAATTACGATTGTCATTACTGTTTTTCAGCATGAATAGAATGTGCAAGAATGACCCAAACAGGTTCTGCTACATCTGTAGTAAAGTCACTATTTCAGACCGGCAGTCAAACATCACACATTTTGTGAGGAAAAGCTATCACGCCTACTTTGGAGTTAAACTTGGTGACCAGGACAAAGCCTTTGCCCCTCACATATGCTGCAAAACGTGCGTTGAAAGTCTGCGGCGCTGGAGCCACAAGAAGGTAGAGTGTCTACCTTTTGGTGTCCCAATGGTGTGGAGGGAAGGAAGAGATCATACTACTGACTGTTATTTCTGTATGACAAACCTACAAGGTAAGTTAGTATGAATTTAGTATGAATTTAGTATGAATTTCATTTTATACTTACAAAAATATGCCTGACAATATATGAGATATGTCTTTATCTTATCTTTATCCGTTTCCTTTTAGGCATAAATCGAAAAAACAAGCAACACGTAAAGTATCCAGACGTGCCATCTGCCATAAAGCCAGTGCCTTATGGACCAGAAATTCCAATTCCAACACCGCCCGACAACTTTGATTCGTCGTCCGACTCAGATGAAGAAATGGATGACGGTGACATATCTGGTACATACCAACCTACTGCCGAGACAAGTCAACCCAAACTCTTGAGCCAAGCTGAGTTGAACGATTTGACAAGAGATTTGTGCTTGTCCAAAGAATCTGCTCAGTTGCTAGGGTCACGTCTTCGCGAAAATCGTTTGTTAGCTCCAGAAACATTCTTGTGGTATCGCAGCCGCGAAGAAGTTTCGAGAATATTTCACGTTGGACGAAGCAGCTTCGCCGGTTTACTGTAACAACGTCAACGGCCTCATTGCAGCTATGGGTTTAGCGTATGACCCTACATAATGGCGGCTCTTCATCGACTCCTTAAGCAGAAGCTTGAAAACAGTACTACTCTACAAGAGTAACAAGGTCGCGTCTGTTCCAGTGGGTCACTCGGTGCAGATGACTGAAAGTTATAGTAACATGGAGCTTTTGCTAACTGCTTTGAAGTACAAACATCACAATTGGATGATATGCGGAGACCTAAAGGTATGTTCGTGTCTACAAAAAAAAAACAACATGTATGTGTATATATATATATATATATATAATTTTGTTTTATAGGTTATAGCCCTAGTGCTGGGTCTACAAGGCGGCTACACCAAATACCCCTGCTTTCTCTGTCTGTGGGACAGCCGAGCAGACACTACGTACAACGCGACAGCAAGACGTGGCCTGGAACCAGGTTCGCACAACGTTCTGTCACACGCTCTCGTGAATCCGCAGATGATTCTACTTCCGCCGCTACACATCAAGCTCGGACTTACGAAGAATTTCGTCAGAGCACTCAACAAAGAAAGCCGGGTTTTCGCTTTCCTGAATCAGAAATTTCCACGCGTCAGTGAGGGCAAACTGAAAGCAGGTATTTTTGACGGCCCTCAGATCAGGGAGCTAATGAAAGGTGCTCAATTCGACGAAAGTCTGGAGGACAATGAGATCAATGCCTGGCTCGCATTCAAGTCCATTGTCACGAATTTTCTGGGCAACCACCGAAGTCCAGAGTACGAACGTGTTGTCGAGGAGCTCCTGCAGAGCTTCCAGGCTCTTGGTGCACTATGTCCATAAAGATGCATTTTCTCAGCTCGCATTTAGACTACTTTCCGGACAACTGCGGTGATGTCAGCGAGGAGCAAGGAGCGCGCTTCCACCAGGATATTCGAGTGATGGAAGAGAGGTACCAGGGCCGCTGGGATGTGAACATGCTCGCGGACTACTGCTGGTGCCTCAAGAGAGACGTTCCAGCTGTGGAACACAGACGAAAGTCTTTGAGAAAGCCCTTTCGTCCACATTAACTGTACTCGTGTACCATTTTTTATATACTTTGTACATTTTCTGTCAATTTAAGTCCGTTTTGAAAAAATAAACTTGCTAATTTCATAACGATTATTTTCGAATTATCTATTTTTTTAAAGTTGAGAGAGCATAAAAACCTGACCTGATTGAGCAAAATTAGTTACATTTTTTAATTCAGCATGCAAAAATTATAAAAGAACTAAAAAAACCTTGACCTCAGGAAAAAAAATTTCAAACGCAGACCAGTGTTATATTCCATCTATGGGATCCCTGCCTTGCATCAGATGATTTGAATGAAATGCTGGTCATTGCCTCGAATGCGAGAAGGTTAATACGTAAAACGCCTCTGGCCGTGAAAGCATTACGAATTTCCTCCAATGATGAAATACCAGTCGGGTCGTATTAACTTTTATGTTGTCTTAGTGTAGCGGCTAGCGTCCTCACATTCTACGCGACAGGTGACGGGTTCGAATCCTGGTGTGGAGTAATTTTGCATTACGTATATAGCTGTCGAGCGTTTCTTCAACAACACGCATAGAGTCGGCTCAGGAATCGGAATCGAGAGAATTGTACCATGATTTCCGATTCTTAAAACGATTCTTTAACTTTTAATTGAACCAGTTTTGCAATGTAAACTTTAAAATTTAAATGAAAGAGGATAACAAATTTTATTTTTATTGTATTGTAGCTATACATTAAAACATGTATATCCATGATGTGTAATCAAGAAGATTAAAATGAATTGTTTAAAAATAAAAATCAACTGTAAGTTGTAACCAATCTATTATAATTTATATTACCATACTCAATGTAAATAGTTAATCTTACCAGAGTAAAATATGACAATTTCCAGAAAAACAAGTATAGAATTATTAAAAATATTGAGAATCGGAATCGGAATCGAGACTTTTTAGTGGTATCGGAATCGGAATCGTTAAAAATTTTGGTATCGTCCCATCACTACTTATATGGGCAGGCGGCGACCGGAGCGGGCAACCTTGAACGTCACCAACCTTCACCTCTCGCTGGAGGCTGTGCTTCGACTCTTTGAAGGAAATCACCGGAAGGGAGAGCGAGCTTCCATCATGTAACGATCATCGTAGCAAGTTTCATTCATTAACCTCGGAACGTCTAAATTCATTTAATCGCGCGTCATCTTATTTTTCATTGTTCATTAGGTTACTATTGCACTCTTGTCCTTTTGTTATCAACGTTAATCAATAACTCCAGCACTTTACCTTACTGCACGATTAAACCAAGCATCGTAACGCTGTTCACTACCTAAGCATTCGAGCATACCCGTCTGTTCACTCAATTGTTAAAACGACTGTAATTATATTATTTAACCGTTTAACTAAAGGAAGATTCAAAAGGATTATCATTCACTTTCCTTCATTATTAACATTTATTATTCTGATTGAAAGATCAGACGGTGATCTCGATTAAACAATCATTTATTTAATTAATCTATTTCATTAGTATATGGCCTACGCCACTGGATATATATATATATATATTAGTGTTACATAATTCGCGCAGCAGAGGGTTGAGTAGTATTTCATTTTCACATGTGGCTGGGAAATTAAAGAAAGACGAATGTGTTCTATTAAATTTATGATAAAGTGTAATACTTGAATCTATCGTGGCTTCGTTAATTTCCCAACCATATCTGAAAATAAAATATTGATTAACTCCGATTCATGAATTCTGTTACACCCAACCTTATTTATGTACGAAGGGGATGATCTCTGTCTGTGTTCGCTTTTACACACCTAAACGGGTTGAGTTATCTACGCTAAATTCAGCATACATATAGAGAACCAGGGGAAGAAGGTTTTAGTAACACACCCGCCCTCTCGGGGTGGGATCGCGCGTGTACCAGTGTACAAATTTAGTAAACAAATCCTCGTTCTCTAAGTCTTTTTCAAAGAGTAAAAACTAGAGATGTACCGACTAGTCGGTATAAGTTAGTCATCGGCACAGTCGCCTATTCAGCCGACTATTCGTAGTCGGGTTAGTCGCTAAATGTTTACTAAATATCTAATTTAAATGATTGAGAAATTATGTTTAATATTGCGAGCACTGAATATGTTACGCTGAATAACTCGCATTAGCCTCGTAAATGTTTGATTTTATGTTGTAATTATAAACATTTGTTTTTTGTGGTTGTTGTCTAGCTAACAATAAAATATTTGTCCAAATAAACTTATATGCCATTCTGACTGATTCCTTACTTCGTATCGCTGGATCAGTCTTTCAACCAAGGGCGAACGCGACGCATTTTATAATCAACAATAGGACAAATATTATTCTATTATGGTGAAATGACTGATGTCGGCCATTCGGGTATGCGTTAAGTTTATATGAAACGTATATCAAGAGCTCTAAATTGCGTACGCATTACGGATATATTTAAATAGAAATTAATAAATGCGTAGCAACCATGAAATTAAAATACTTTTGTCCGCAAACCTAAGTAAGAATGAATTCTTATAGTCGGCACATCTCCAGTAAAAACGGCCCAGAAAGTGTGGTGGCTCAGCGAGGCTGGCGGCACGAAGGATCGTCTCACGACTCGAGTCGCGCGTAATTTTACATTGACAGAATGGGGGCCCCGCACACTGTCGCGGTCGCTTCAGTGCGGGGAGGGAGGGAGGGTGGGCTCCCATTCTGGTAATGTAAAATCACACGCGACTCGAGTCGTGAGACGATCCTGGGTGCGGCCGGCCTAAGGGTCAGTATCGATATGGATTACAGAGTTAAAATTAGTGAACTCGTTGATCCCGCGCTTTCTACTCGCTTCACGCGTTCTCGTGGAAGTCATTAAGCGCTCGAAAAATTCTTTACCTTTTTGTCTTTGAGTCGTGCCCGTGGGAGAGGGGGGGGGACTGTTGAGCATCGGGGGAAATGGAGGCAAAGGACGGGAGGAGGCCTTTTTCGTCGCATCATCCTCTGAAACGGAGGCAATTCATTTAATATTACGGCTACCAATTAAACAATAATAATATATCTTTTAAAATGTTTAACCGTTCAAAACCATGCGAACGATTTCAGGACTTCTTTTTTTTTTTTTTTAAATAATTAGTCCCATCATTTACAGTGAACGTACGTCACTTTTAACAGCTGTAAACTATTAAACTTGTGTTTATCCATCCTCAGAGCATCATCATCCATAATGTGGATTAAAAATAAGTGGGAAAGTTTTAAGTTTCTCAAGCAGTTTATACGCACACCGACACCCATCTTTATCGATACCTGGACGCGTTTGTAAATTGAAAACTACTATTGGTGACCCATCGTTCATCAGTGCGCGGTGAATTTTGGGTAGGCCCTTCACCTTGATAATTTAAAATGCTGCATGAATTGTACGTTCAGTATGAAACGCAGTCTAGTTTAATGACAATCTTTATTGGCAGGAGACAAATCAGTGTTCAATGTTTAACATTAATGGTGCTCATACTGCATACCGTACTGAAGATATATTCAAGAACATTAATTTTACTGCTGTATTTTGGCAAAAAACATGGTAATATATGTAAATTTCATAAGAACACTAAATTCATCAAAGCCGTATAGGACCTATATACCGTATACGCGTATTGTGAAGTTTTATCTACCAGTATATCAACCTCATTTAATGAGACCAACCTAACGCAACTAAATGTAAATGCAAAGAAAACTATTCATTAAAACGTCCAACGCTATATACATATATATATATATTACACACGACCTACTTTTTGGAGATTAGGTTAACCTAACCTAAAACAAATCAGTGGGCGGGTAAAGGCTTAGGTGGTATAAAGGACGACTTACTTTGACTGAATTTTTTTTAGTTAAAATTCAAAAAAAAAATCATTGTATACAGGATAAAACATTTAATATAAACTTTCTCGTAGAACTCCGCCGCACTACCTTAACACATGTGAAATGGGTTAAAAAAAAATAATATATATATATATATATATATATGTGTGTGTGTGTGTGTATGTATGTATTACAGGGAATGTGTAACTAGGGATTTCATGAAATCCCTAAAATGTTCACAGATTTCATGCAAGGTTAAGTCGTGATATTTTCATTAAAACTAACCAAACTATCACGACTTAGCTTTACGTGAAATCTGAACATTTTGGGGTGAAATCCCGTTATACAGATTCCCTGTTGACACACATAATTATATATTAGACGAATTTCACAAACACGTGAAACAAATGAATGAGGGAAACCCACAACTAAAAGAAAAAAATATTCCAAGGCCTTTCGTGTTAACCTTTTGCTAATCTCATTTCACCCTTTTGTTTTGATGCACAAGGCATATATTTTTGGCTTCTTGCCTTTTCCCTTCATTTCCTGACGAGGTGTACTGTTTTTTTTTTTTGTTTTTTTTTTAATGCAAGAAGAAGTAGAGCGCGAAAATGAAGGTTCGGGGTTTTCGAAATGCCTGGACACCGTTTGAAAGATTAGAGGTCAGAGACAGGGGAAGAGATTGACTGAGGAAGATTGTGCCCGAGACCCCGAGTTGACCGGTTGGGTAGGTGAAAGACTGAAAATACCGATTAACCCTCGCGTTAGAGTTGGACAGAAAAAGAATGAGAATGTATAGAAAGTCCGGCGGTGCGTGCTCTCATTAAAGGAGGAGGCACGCAGTTAGAGAGTTCAGAAGAGCAGTGTCCGTTACAATAGCGATAATAAAAGAGAGAGAGAGAGTCAACACTGCGGCGAAGAGAGAAGAGATTGAAGACAATAAGAGGCCTTTGATTCCACCCGCTGAAGTAAGGGTGTGTGTGGGTTGAAATACACGAAAGGCATCGCAATAATTTTGCCTTTTCCTCGTGGGTTTGCATTATATATAGTCATAGATCCCCTCGTAGAAGATGCACGCTCTATAAGTATTATTTAGTTATTGGACCTGAAGCACGAGCGTCAGAAAATATTTCTTTTGAACATTATTTTTAAAATCTTTCAATCAATTTGCGTCCGATACGTTAACAAATGCGACCATCATCGACCAGTGTGAATCGAGTCATTCTCTTACGAACAAATGATGAAGTGGAGAACCCGTTTACCATTTTTAGCCAGTCAGTTCTCATGCGCAGAAGACAATAACGATAACATGTGGAGTGATAGTTGCCATCTTTTAATCAGAATAGCCGATAAAACGCAAAATTCAATATTTTCACTCTCTCTACCCACACGCGCGTTTCAAAAGTATTCATCATCGTTATATTATGGTACGGTGAAATTTAAAGTTTCAGAACGTAACCGTAGGCCTACACCACTGTTAGCATTTGAAAAGTGCAACGTGAAATAAAACTGATAATGGAAGAATGAAGTTTACATGCTGTGCTTAAATAGTTCTCTTTCTAGAAATTTTTATCTTCAAGGTAAAAATGATTGAAAAATGTAAATAATAATATATATATAATTATATATAATATATATATATATATATATATATATATATATATAGGGTGAACCAAATGTAGGTGGACAGTAAATGATAACGTTTATTTTGAGAATACATATTTAATTTTTTTGTATACTATAATACAAAATAAAATTTAAATAAATTTAGTTATAATATTTAATATAATAAAACACAAACACCATAGTTATAATGAACACCATAGTTATAATATAATATAACACAAACCGTATTCAACCTACTGTCCACCTACTTTTGGTTCACCGTATATATATATATATATATATATATATATATATATATATATTTACATTTTTCAATAATTTTTACCTTACCTTGAAGACTAAGAAATTTCTGGAAAGAAAACTATTTGTTTAACGACAGCATGTAAATTTCATTCTTCCATTAGCCATTTTATTTCACGTTGTACTTTTTCAAATGGTAACAGTGGTGCAGGCCTACGGTTACGTTCTGAAACAATTTTACCGTACCATAATAAAATATATACATATATACTACATGTTATCTGTGAAAATTAATTAGTTACATTACCTTATCTGTAAGTTGTGTAAAAAACTTTACCACGTGAAAGAACGGCTTAAACACGTGAAAAAGAGAAAAGACGAAAGTATAAAACAACACTGAGGAACGATTAATAATTAGTGTTCGGTTAGAATTTTTTAGGTCAAACGACAAAATGGTACCCTAAACTTTCTAAAGTACTACTGTCGTGTTTACCGAGTTATTAAAGCGTCAAGCGAGTAGCAGTAGTAGTTCGTTGAAGTGATTAGAAAAAAAAATATTGATTCCGTGAGGCTAAGTACGGTAAGATAATTTTGTTTGTAACATTCATGATTTTAAAAACCCTACACTCCAACTACCATAATATTTTAATAATCTTATTGAGAAGTACGCAGCCTTAATTCCGTGAACAATTTTCACTTTAGGCCCCATGTTTCATTGCTATTCGGGGGTTAAAAGCAAAGCTGGGCACAAACCGTTAATCCGTTAATCGTTAATTAACGAAGTTAACTTTTTCGTTAACGATTTAACTTTTAAGTTAACTTTGAAAATCATTATCGGACTAATTAACTTCCGTTACATTTAACTTCCGTTAACTCAAGTCCGTTAACCCAAAAAATTCATAAATAAACGTTTAAAAGTTTCTAGTATTTTCAGTGCTGAGCAGGTGCGCGATTAATCCGCCACTGTTAATAGTGATGAACGAATTTCCATTTCCGCAGTGCAAAATCAGGCGATATATTTGTTTCCGTCGCCACAATTTGTGTTACCAAATATGGTAGTTATTTATGGCATTGGTTTGAGCAAAACATGGTCGACTGTAAAATCAGGCGGAAAGATTTGCCATTTGAGTTGAATGTTTCAACTTCTTTCAAGAAATATCACGAGCAATTTAAGGCACTTTCAATAATATATATGTAACAATTACAACAAATAACTACATTCGTTTCATTTGCAGTCTGTCTCTTGCGCAACATGTTTGTGCTAGTGAATATTTAAAAATAATCGTTGTCAAGTAAGTCATGTATATTTATAATATGTCTGTGAGTACCTTATTAGTAGTCTCCTTGATACATTTCAAGAACCATAAAACTGATCAGGTAAGATTTCAATTCTCATGTCACTTTGATGACATAAATTAAGTCAATTGATGTCTTACAATGGGAGCGTTTTCACCTTAACCCTTTATGTCCTGGCGGTACTTCTAGGTACCACATCTTTAAAATCTCCATAATTATTTTTCTACTCGGTTGATCCTGCCGGTACTTTCAAGTCCCAATGTGAATTAGTTTCTTTATGAGATAATAGATGGCGTTGAGAAGTAAATGTGAGCGTGTGGCGCCAGAGGCTGTTTACTCTTTAGTATCTCTGCCATCCCCTCCAGTGCTGCAGTGGAGCGTTTGTTCTCTATGGGCAAGGACATCCTGAGGGCCAAGAGATCATCCCTGTCTGATGAAAACTTTGATATGCTAATTTTCATGAAGGGCAACATGCATCTCATGGACAAAGAGAAGAGGGAAAATTAAATTATATATATATTGTGTTTTTCATTTTTTTTATAATAAAAGTTAACGTTAACGGTTTATCGGTAACTTCCGTTACATGTTTAACGAATTAACGGATTAACGGTTAACGAAGTTAACTTTTTGGTTAACGGATTAGCGGTTAACGGTGCCCACCACTGGTTAAAAGCATCGTATAGGCAATTTATTGTCTCTTATCAATAATTCTACGATAGCGTACGATTCTTCCACGTTTAAAGACAAAATATGGTAGTATTTTAACTTACTAAAAATGTAGCCGAGTAAATCAAAGGTTTTAAGAGTTCTTTTAAATTTCAATTAGGTCCCGTGATTTGGTCAATAAAGCCAAGACTTAAAGTTATGCAAATGCTATCTTAGCAGCAGTTGGCCTAACTACAATGCACCAACAGTTTTTATTTTAATAATGCTTCCCCAAAAGGGTAAAGTAAGCAATGGTCGCGCATTGATTTTAAAATTCATGTCAAATATTACTTCCAGTAACTAGAAGTAATATTTAACATGATTTCTACTTCCTTCACTGTAACAGTATTTTCTATTTTTTTTTTTAAAGTCAAATGCGCAACATTAGGACCGATGTGCGACCATTGGCAACTTAACCCGAGGCAACAAATTATAATTTGCCGTTTTTCAAAAGCCACATGAAAAACACCACCATTTTGAAACCTGATAACGGACTGAAATTTTTGTAAATTCACATTCTACCAATGAACATAATTAGATTTGCGCCATTTTGTGTGTGAAAAACTATTCAGGATGAGAGCATGACTAGATACTAGGGATGTACCGATATATTGGTATCGGCCTATATTTCAAAAGTACGATTTTTCCAAAATTATGAATAAAAGACTATTTATAGGATGAAATTTCCAATATTTTATTGTTTCACACACACACACATATATATACACATAATGCTATTAATACACACATCTTCAAATAAGTCAGGATATGGACAAGTGTAAATCCTTTGAGAAATAGGTATAAAGCCTAGAAAACCAAAAACACTATCTTGTAGTCATAGCTCACAATATTAACCCAGTTAGCTGGTTAAAAAACACATTTACTAAGCCCAACATAGGCCCGCAGTCCAATTGTATAACAAACAAAACTAAGACATCTAATGCAGTGTTGCCATCTTTAATGAAAAGGATTATTGCTTTGTTGCCAAATTTTCAACAGAAAATAAATGATGAATGTTACAAAAGTATTGCAAACTAATAAACCCTAGCTGGATATCAGTATCGGTTATCGGCTAAAAAGCGATATCGGTACATCCCAACTAAATACCTTACGTAATGTACCGTAAAGCCTACATTTACTGTAGTACTCAAGGGTGGACGTTAAACAAGAAACAGGGAGTGCTGAAACTCTCGTTTCTTCCGTCACTGCCCTCTGTAGTTACTTTTTATGTCTCATCTACCCTACGAGTCGTCCAGCGTGCTCTCAAACACGCGCTTCTACCTCTATTCTTCACTACACATACATGCATTTTACACACTACACAATCTTTTCAAAATTTATTAGAAAATAATAATAAAATGGTATCGTGGGCTTTAGAGACTGATTTTGGCTCTCTCCTTATATAGTGGTTTCGGGGGTATTTTGGCGGGTGCTCTCCCCTGCCCCCCTCCTTCCTACATAAAGAAAAGAAAAACTTACACTGAATAAATAGAAACTCTTCTCACCATTTCTCAAAGCCTCTATGACGGAGGCTGGCTGAGGTAGAGCAAATTTGAATAAGGATCTCCGTGTTCTCCCCGAGGTAAGCACACTATAATCGAAACATTTGGGTAAGAAATGATCTTCACAAACGACACGATTCTGCAGTTCGTCGAAACTCAAATTTTGAATACTAGTATTGTTACATTTTTTCATCCACAGATACCGTCTCTCTTTCTCTTTCGGAAATCGGAAAAAGGTTAGCTCAGGATTCTTTTTTCGGGTGTTTGTACAACCAGCATAACAGCACGCCATAATCTATCTTGAGATCGCCGATTCTCAACTATTACCGCAATTTATGTAGTTTTTACCGCACATTCTTCTACTTAATTTACGCTGGTAAACCAGCATTTTGAATATTCTGAGTAGCATATCTACGGTATTGTACTTGATCTTCAGTGTGAAAACAGAAACTACGGTTCTGAAGCGAAAGTTTTCATATTTAGTTCCCTCTCTCTTACGGGGTAAGATTTTAGGATTAAACTCTGGTCACCATATAATACAAATATCCTATGCCTTAAATACCAATAACGAACTATGAACTTCTTCACAAACTTCTCTAACATTACAAAGTACGTGGCTCCGCACTTCATCCGTATTCATCTACAAAATAAACGAGTAAAAAGTTTGGTTAGTCAAATCTTGAGACAAAGATGGGGACTCGGTTTATCCCTGTATCAGTATATTTTTAAAACTTTACACAGTAACATTAGACTGAATCGAGGGAATGAAGCAACAATGAGAAAGAAATTTATTAGATTTTCAGTGTCCTATAAAACTGATTGGTTGACTGAAAATTCAATGCAGATTTTATTAACCCTACCTTCAGAATTTAATACAACGTGAATTTCAAACTTTAGGCCAATACCAAGGTCATAATAACTAGGTGCGAGTGAAGAAGGATAGAAGGAGAAAGTAAATTTATAAGGAAAGGGGATTACAAAAAGAGGCAAAAGGAATTAAAGAAAACTTAAACTGAAATATATATATGGTGGTATAATTTGAAAAATATAAAAAAGTAATTAGAAATTGAAAAATAAAATTTCAGTCTTCCTTATCCCTCCACCGGCGGCGAATGTCATCCTTTTCTTAATCCCTCTCCCTCGCATTCCCTTTCCTTACAAACTGACCATTACCCGTCCCGTCCCTCTTTATTCTACCTGTAACAAATAAATTTTTTATTATAGCTTCAGGCTCCCTATTCCCCATTAAACCCTATACGAGTTAACTACATCTATCCGTAAGGTTATCTACAAATTTATTGAGAGAGCAATAGCAGGCTGTCTACGTGAAATCAGGAACAATTTTTTTTTTTTACCAGAAACGGAGTTTCAAAGTGCTTTCTGAAAAAGTGGAAACTCGTTTCTTTTAAGTTTTATTTAAAATTAAGCTGTTACTATTCCTATTTACGTAATAAATACATAAATGAGCGTGCTACTTATAAAATATTACCTTCATAATAACTTTAGTAGCTAATAATATTTCACATCTTGTATATACTGTATATATGCTAATATTTATACCATCAACATGTAAAATCTCTGGTTACATTCTCTCTTCATTAATTATATATATATATAATATATATCGTAAAGAACGACGCTTGTATAGGAGATATTCCGCGCAAGACGAGAGAGAGAGAACGAAACAAATGAAAAAATGTAACCACCCGGGATCTTCCGATTGCCGGTCAGATGCGATACCATTACACCATGGGCCTCACTCTTCCAAATGCCGTAATTCTTCTACATACTCGCAGAAGCCAATGCCCCAAGGGGGCACCTCTGCGAGTATGTAGAAGAATTACGGCATTTGGAAGAGTGAGGCCCATGGTGTAATGGTATCGCATCTGACCGGCAATCGGAAGATCCCGGGTTCGATTCCCGGGTGGTTACCTCATTTTTTCATTTGTTTCGTTCTCTCTCTCTCGTCTTGCGCGGAATATCTCCTATACAAGCGTCGTTCTTTACGTTATTTATACTGCGTGTTCTTTGCAGTTATATATATATATATATATATATATATATATATACACACACACAGGGTGTTCTAAAATTACAGAGTAAACTTTTATGTCTGTCAATCAGTAGTCAGACATTGTGAACAATGTATTCAAGTTGAAGGAAGACAATTTGAACATCTAAAACAATTATTGTTGCTGTATTTGAAATAAAATTGTTAAATATCGCATAAATTTTTAATATATTGCGTTCATATAAAAGTTTACTAGGTAATTTTAGAACACCCTGCATACATAACATACATACATAATGTTTCAGACCAACGAGGACCCTTGGATCCACTCATGGGTGGTCTACCTGTGTTTGTAATTGTGTATTGCGCATGTCCTCCGTGGTGGCGGACGGGACCTACAATTTTACGTGGGTTCCAAACCAAAGCCAAACCGAACTACAGAAGACAAAAGCCTTAATTTTACTACCTTAAACTATGCCCAATCTATCAACATATGCAAAGGTGGGCAGTTGCGGCGCAACATTTTTGGTTGCGCTTGCGCTTGCGGCGCAACTTTTTGAAGAGGGTTGCGCTTGCGCTTGCGGCGCAACTTTTTGAAAAGGGTTGCGCTTGCGCGTGCGGCGCAACTATTTCAGCAGAGTTGCGGTTGCGGCGCTACAAAAATTGTTGCGCGTGCCCACCACTGCAGATATACGTTAAATGCAAAGGTGGGCAGTTGCGCCGCAACATTTTTGGTTGCGCTTGCGCCGCAACTTTTTGAAAAGGGTTGCGCTTGCGCGTGCGGCGCAACTATTTCAGCAGAGTTGCGGTTGCGGCGCTACAAAAATTGTTGCGCGTGCCCACCACTGCAGATATACGTTAAATGCAAAGGTGGGCAGTTGCGCCGCAACATTTTTGGTTGCGCTTGCGCCGCAACTTTTTGAAAAGGGTTGCGCTTGCGCGTGCGGCGCAACTATTTCAGCAGAGTTGCGGTTGCGGCGCTACAAAAATTGTTGCGCGTGCCCACCACTGCAGATATACGTTAAATGCAAAGGTGGGCAGTTGCGCCGCAACATTTTTGGTTGCGCTTGCGCCGCAACTTTTTGAAAAGGGTTGCGCTTGCGCGTGCGGCGCAACTATTTCAGCAGAGTTGCGGTTGCGGCGCTACAAAAATTGTTGCGCGTGCCCACCACAGAACATATGCATCTAATCGATTTTTAAACATGTTTATATACGCGGTACTTATTACTTCTACTGGTAAACTACTCCACTTATTTACTATTCTATGCGTAAAATTTTTTTGGCAACTGCTGTCTCGAACCTTCTACTAGTCAGCTTACACCCGTTATTTCGAGTTCTACTATATTGTGCTATTTCGAAGTTTCCTATATTTACGTTATCGAACCCATTCATAATTTTAAAAACCTGGATTAGATCACCCCTTAGCCTCCTAGTCTCGAATGTTGTCAATTTTAACTCCTTAAGCCTATCCTCGTACGACTTTGACCTAAGCGACGAAATAATCTTGGTTACTCGTCTTTGAACTCTTTCGATTTTGTCTATATCTTTGCGCATATGCGGATTCCAAAATTGGATCACGTACTCCAAATGGGGCCTAACTAACGATTTATAAAGAGGAACAATAATATCGCGCGATTTGTACTCAAAATTCCTAGCTATAAAACCTAGCACTTTGTTCACTTCGACCGCTGCTGTACTGTTTCGCCACTTTTAAATCTTTTTTCTTGTTCTACGCTTGCCAACTCCTTCCCTGACATACTATACGCAGAATTACGGTTACGCCAGCCTATATGTAAAATTTTGCACTTATCGACGTTAAATCTTATTTTTCATGCGACTGACCAATCAACGATTTTATTCAGATCTTCCTGGATTTTACTTTTATCTCCGTCATTAATCGCCCTACCACCCAACTTCATGTCATCCGCAAACTTTGAAACTGTACTGACTAGGCCGACATTTTTATTTTAATTGGGGTTGTTCAACCTCCTTCGCAACATCTAAGGTTATATGACGGAGGGGACCTACAGCTTTACGTGGGATCCGAACCACGGGTCGCTACATAATCTGGGCGCGGAGGACGGTCTCCAATCCAACTACTACCTAGACCCAATGTCGCTTAACTTCGCTGATCAATAGGAAGCAGGTGTTACGACATTGGCCACGACGTAGCCCACTAGCCTCTCTTAAAGATAGGCGTTACGTTTGCTAACTTGAAATTATCTGGTACGCACCCCTCAGAAAGAGACGCATTAAAAATCTTTGTTAGCGGTACAACAATGCTTTCCTTTAATTGTTTTAGTTGTATGGGATATATGGAATCGGCCCCAGTGATTTAAGCATTTTCATTTTACCAATACTGTATAGTGCACTACCTCCATTTCACTAACCACATCATCATCTAAAGTATTACCATTATCAAAAGGTATTATGTCAATGACCGTCCGTAGGAGTTATTCGTTACATCTTCTATTGTAAAAACTGACGTAAAAAATCGTTTAGCAGTGTAGCTATTTGCTTGTTTTCAGAAACTAGCTCTCCGTCAGAATTTTTCAACGGCCCCAAGACACTCTTACTGGATTCCTATTATTGACGTACTGAAAAATTCGCTTGGAGTTTTCTTTGCCGTCACGAGCTATGAAAATTTCGAAATCGCGCTTGGACTTTTTTTATTACGCTTTTCGCTTCACGCCTTAGAGCAGGGGTCCCCAACCCTGTGCCCGCCGACCCTTTTGCGTGTGCCCGCCACTGACTGACTACGATTGATAAGTTTTTATTTAAATTTTTTATAAAATGTTAAGTATGTTACATATTTTAAATATTTAGTTACTAAATATTTAAAATATGGGTGCTGGTCTAATGTGCGGTCTACCGGCGTTTTGAACGGTCTAATGTGCGGTCTACCGGCGTTCGAACAGTCTAAGGTGCGGTCTACCTCAAAAATGAAAACTATCATATAAAATTTATTTATTTAAAAACAATCACATCATAACATTTGTTTATTTATTAGAATAAAGGCCACGCTCGCGCACATATTGATTAGGTCCCGAGGTTGTGCACCTGGGTGTTGAATGCCCGGTTAGGTCAACTGTACGCCCTTGACGATTGGTTAGGTTAGGTTAAGTTAACCTAACCAACCTGGAATTAAATTTTTTTCCGCCTTTTTGATTCTTCTTTTTCTGGCTTCCGGGTCTGTGAACTAATTATCTTAGGTAGACCGCACAAAAATTAGAGGTAGATTCACTTTGCTAGGTAGACCGCACATTAGACCAGCACCAAAATATGTAACATACTTAACATTTTATTAAATTTTAGTAGTTAATTACAGAAACAGATGCTCATTTATTTGAAAATAATTATTTCTTTATAAATAAATTAAGTTATCGTTTTGATAATTTTTCCAAGATTCTTAGTTAGCCCATCCTTGTTTTTTTTTGTGTATTATGTTCATTATTTTACATAGGAATTAAATGTTTTTTTGTGTATTATGTTCATTATTTTACATAGGAATTAAATGGGTTTTTTTTTTTGTGTATTATGTTCATTATTAAGTCCAACTATAAATTTGCCTTGAAAAAGTAAATGGAGCCCGCCGCACTACCGGTAGTCTTGAATGTGCTCTTCGGCACAAAAAGGTTGGGGACCCCTGCCTTAGAGATATACAGTATGTAGTTGTTTCGTAACCACAAATTGTCTTTATCGCACTTATGTAGCCTATAAACCCTATCTCTCCTCTTTATAATATCCCCTACTCTAGAAATAAACCACAAGGGCTTGTTATTTACTTTCGCACGCTTAATCTTCTACGGTACACATTCCTCATTTATAGTCCTAAATACTGTTTCAAACGATTTCCACATTATTTTTGCGTTGGAGATTCCCACTACGTTTTCCCAATTGACGTGTGACAATTCATTTCTAAATTTACAAAAGTCTGTGCGCTGGAAGTTAGGAATTTTAGTAGAGTTTAATGGTTTCGAGTGACTTACTTAGAGGACAAACTACCATATTGTGATCGCTATTGCTTAGTGGTTCTATTACTTAAAGATCAGTGATTAGCCTATCATCCGTAGTTATTACTAAATCTAAAATACTGTCCAACCTTGTACAAAGGTTCCCCAACCTTTTGAATAAGAAAGCTATCCTCGAGAAAATTAACTAAACGATTACCTTCCGCGTCTCCCTGCATTGTATCGTAATTCACGATGGCGCAATTAAAGTCACGCATAATTTAGGCCTGCTCACTACCTATTCTTCTATTTAGTTCACGATATAACGCTTCGTCCGTATCAGCTGTTTGATTAGGGGGCCTACATATAACGGCAACAACAAGACTGAAATCGTTCAATTTAAGTTCTGCTATAGTCGAATCTATCGGTTCTGGAATTCTGTGCTTTAATTCTGTAGCATTCGCAATATTATCTTTGATATACAACATAACACCTCTTCCTCGCCTACCTATTCTGTTTTTAACAATAAGTCTATAACCTCTAATTTGATACTTCCCTACAAAGTCACGTGTTTCAGTGCTAAGCCACGATTCATTTATAACGATTGAAGAAAAAAATTATTTTATTTTATTTCGTAGGCTACGAGCATTTAAGGATAGAACTTTCAAATGGTTTGTTAAAACCGCGACACACACACACACGATGAATTTCACAATTAAACAAGAAATGAATGAATGATGCAAACCCACAAGGAAAAAGAAAAATGATTCCAAGGAAGGCCTTTCGCGCATTCCCTGACAAGGTGTACTTCTGAATACACTATAGGCCTTGGAATAACTTTTCTTTTTCCCTGTGGATTTGCATCAATATATATATATATATATATATATATATATATATATATATATATATATACACACACACCAAATCATGATCATATACTGATTATACCAAAACTTGAATAATGCTCAGTTTTGACATCCCCATATAAAAAGGAAGAAACTAATACACTAGAAGAAACGCAGACATTTCACAGCCAAGGTTGATGGCTGCAAAGAACTCAACTAGGGAAAGACTACATAAACTAAATCTGTACTCCCTGGAAAGAAGGAGAGAGAGAGGTACACCATAATCTAGATATGGAAAATGATCGAAAAACTGGTACCAAACCTAAACCCAATTACCATTCAAACAACACTGGAAAATAGGAAAGGCAGAATGTGTAGTGTTCCCAAATTAAAGGCCTGACAAGGGACCTCCTCAACACTGAAGGAAAGTAGCTTGGTTGTCAGGGGGCCAAGACTTTTCAACCAGCTTCCAAAGGACCTCAGAAACGTTACAGGAGGTCAAACTTGAAGTCTTCAAGAGAAGACTGGATGCTTGGCTCAGGACGGTACCAGATGAGCTGGGTGTACTTGGAGAGCGCAAGAAAGCAACCCGCTCCTCTACCAAGCCAGACCTAGAGGTGGAGCTACCAGCTTGACCTCCGTGTGAAGAGACCAACGCACGAAACAGCACCAAGGTTAACGAGGTATTTAATTTTTTTCCCCTCCCTTTCAATAATGAAAAACAAAGTATTCCTTTGGGCAAAATATTTATTATAAACATTGTTTCTTCGAGTAACCTCTGCTTTTGTCTTAAGAGAGAGAAGTGCCCTTCCTAGCCTCACTTGTTTACTGACATTTTTTAAATTGATTAGGCTACTAACAAATGCTTTAAATCTTTCTTCAGTGCCTCCGCTAGTTTTATATTGGCATCATCAAACACCTCATCTAGTATATCTATATCACAAAGTTTTCCTTCTCCCGCAAACTTAATGCATTTTCTCTTAAGGAAATAAATTCTTCCATTCTCCTCTTCAATCCTGGCTTCATACGCTTTCTGGGAGCTCCCCAAAGTTCGCAAAGTTTCCTGGTCACAGAAACTTTGAGGCTGACAATCCTGTTGCTTCCATCACTTCACGGCAATTTTAACAGTATGGAATTCATTGACTCAATAGTTAATGGAGAACCTTCTTTCAATGTTTAAATTTACTATCTTTTAAAAAGTAAGGTACTTTTCTTTGTCTATCAAATTCTTGTCTGTAAAAATTTTTGGCCTAGTAGTTGTTCTGATCAGACATATAATGTTCAATCATCTACAATGATATTAGTGTGTTTCCCTGCAAGCCTTTTAAGCAGATCCTACCTACCATATATCTAGTCAGGCCATGATTGTACAAAACTTCATACTCATTTGTGAAATAGGAGAAAAGCCAGTCAGTCAATAAATTTACAAAAATACCAGCCATCAAAATTTTGATACATCTAAAGCCAGTGAATCAAAACTTGTGAAGCTGCACACACAATCTAGGTGGCTCATAAGCTTAAAGTATATGTTAAGTTATAGACTTAAAAATGTGTGCATTTATCACAAAGATAACCTATAATGGAACTGAAACAATTTCTGGCTTTCAACAAAAATTACCATAGTTGATGGCATATAAAACACTTTTTCTGAAAAATGGCCCAAAAAATTATCCCACATCCTACATGTGAAGTTGCAGTCTCCCATAGGCTAATGAATCCCCCAGTAGCTATCTCTGGTAGGCTAAATTCTGCCTAGCCCAACTTCAGAATTAAAAATGTTATTGTTTACTTAAACACTATTATTATTATTATTACATCATTATTTCTTTTAATTCACTAAAAAAGGAATTACTGTAAATATTAAAAGCTGGATTTATAACTACTAATGATGATAATTGTCTGTATGGCCCCCCAACCATTCAGAGCTAAGCAGTAACCATTTCTGAACTCTTACAAATGTAACTATCTATTAATGTTCAGTACCAGTAACACTGAAATTATATTTTTGTTATGCAGATTTATTTATTTAAAAAGATCCTGCTTTAAGTGAAATGTTTTTTTGAATTCTGCTGTAATTCTGCTGTACAAAATTGACGTTATATGATTCATGCAAGATTTTCATTGTAAATGACTAACTACTTCTGCTATGCTGATCTCATGCTCCATATTAGTAGGAGTAAACATTAAATACTTAAATACACTCAAAAGTTTTTTTCCTAAATATTCCCTGCTGAAATGTGGGTGTCTTATAAGCCATCAAATATGGTACTTTCTGGTCTTAGCTTTTAAGACACTCCTCATGTCCTCTCCAATAAAAGTGTTACAAGATAGCTTTTTTTTTTTTTTATGCAGGAAGGAGGGGCCAAGGGTGAATGCCTGCAAAAACACCCCCACCATAGAAGAGAGCTAAAATCAAGGACCAAAGTTTTAGAGATGCCTGGACATGCCACATTTGAAAGATTAAAGGGCATAGACAGAGGTTATTCCAGTATTCACTAGTTGAATAGATGAAAGATTGAGAATACCAATTAACTCTTGCATTAGAGAATTGGACAGAAAAGGGATAAAAATGTGTCAAAAGACTGGTACTGCATGTTGTTCTTAAAGGAGGTGACACACAGAGTTCGGATGAGCAGTGTTCATTATAGGCCCTAATAGTGATAGCAAAAAAAAAGAGGGCTTGAAGACAGTAAGATGTGGAAAATTGAGTAGAGCACTGTGTGGGTTGAGCCACCCCACACGTCAGAAGTATTCCATACATGGGTAGACAAGACCCCTCTACAGAGACAACCGAGTTGGGGTGAAGTAACTGCAGAGCTAGTACAGCACATCTAACTATTTAGAAGCCATTTTCAAAAGAGGGTATATGTGATGTTTTCAGGAAAGATCATGGGAAAATGAAACGCAAAGAATGTCAAAAGAAGAGGAAGGATTGAGTTGTGTATTGTTAAAGATAGGGGATAATTGTGTGGAAGATTGTGATGAGTAGACAGATGAAGGAAGCAAGTTTTTGAGGTACTGAAAACCTTGTCGCTGAAATCCACAAGGTTTTCTCTGTCCAAATCAGAGAGTAAAAAGAGTAAAGGTCAGGTGTGCCATAGCCAACTGATTTTCTGTACTATCAATAATTTAATGGAAGTCTATTTCTTGCTTTCTGCATCCACTCTTATGAACAATAGCAATATAGTTTTAATGAATTCATTCAGCTGGTTGTATAAAGTGTGAATTTGAGGGCTTTCTGTTTGGAACTGTCAAAAACTTGTTGAAGAGGGAAGCTACCTCCTTCATAAAATGAAAAATGATTAGAGTAAGCAAATTCTACATTTTATTTTTTACTGTATGATAAAGTTTCACTTGCTGGTAAATTTTTTCCTTAGCTGAAAGAAAAATATTCCTAAGTAGCAGAATATGGTTATACAACTCTCAACAACTGGACCCAGGGTAAGCCACTGAGAAACTGTGTCTCAAACAGATTTTCTTCAATATGAAGTGCCACTAGTATCAAAATTGTAGTCTTCCCTATTGACAGAATACTTAAAAAAATAAGAAGATTCAAAGCGCACTCATATATCTGGTGGTAAGACATCTATACCTTCTGGAAAGGTATGAACAATCTACAAAATGCATCTTCTTATGTCTACCAATCCTTTCTCACCTTTCCCAACATTTCACTCTAAATAGTTTGATTAAAATGTGAGCCATCACTGCTCAATGTTCAATGATAGAAGTTCTTTGGTATTTATTTAATAATTTCCTAACTCTCTTTCAATTAACATTACCTAAAAATAAAAAATAAGGGAAATATAAAAGACAAAAATTACAACTATGCAAATACTTAGCCAGGAAATAGAAAAAATAAATAATCTATGTCATATTTACTTACAGCTAACTTCAAAATATCTAATTTTATATAACTTAATATCACTTGCTTAATACCAATATAACAGTAACAACTTCTGCCACATAATTTCAGCATATCAAAAAAGTAGGAGAAAGTAGGAATATAGACAGCCTACAATAGCAATCTAGTAGATAAGCCTCAGTTATAGGTCTAGGATTACAACAGCCAAGAATATAAGCCTACCGTATATCAGGGTATAAATCACCCAGTACCTTTCAAAAAGTAGGAAAATGGGAAATTTGCATCTGAAAAAATAGGAATCAAATTAAAAAAGTAGGAGCAAAATACGAATATAAAAAGCTTTCTAACTGTGTTTTTTACTCCCCAGCATGAGTTTCTCTGATCTCATTCACCTTCATTGCTCCTTTCACATTTTTGTCTGGCTGTATCTAGCATCATAGTTGTTACAGTCACATTCTGTTTGTTTACAGAACTGGCAACTGCATCCTGCAGTTTTCTAATAGCCTCATTCAGCAACTCATCCGCTGCCTCTACTTCATTCCTAATATAGTTTTCTTCTTTTCTGATGTCCACTTCTGATGCTACTTAAGATATCTTTCTTTGTGCCCACTTCTCTTTTTCCTTCTTTGCTCACTCTTCTACTTTTCTGTTTTTCCTTTTTCTGCTTGTCTTCTAACTTTTCTTGCTCAAGTCTTGTCTGGTATGCAGAATAAGCAGATTTAACATATCTTCTGAGCTCATTTGTGACCAGAAACGAAATACAATGAAAAAGTAGGAACATTTTGGAAAAAATAAGAGTAAATAGGAATTTTTTGAAAAATATGAACTTGATGCCCTGCTATATAGAAATATAAATGAATAACCATTTTTGCTTCATGCTTATACCAAATTTATACCTCACCAGGATTTGAACCCAGGACCTGACCTAAAACATGGCTAGTGTCAATGTCTCTGAAAATCTGATACAATGAGAATTTTTACATTTTGGCATTGTTATAGCTTAATGGTCAGTGCCTACATCTTTGAGTCAGATAACCTGGGTTCAAAATCTGGTGAAGAATAAATAAATACATAGTTAGCTATATCTTTGTACAAGAACTACTTTCACAGCTTTTCCTTGTATTGGGGGGAGGGGGGGCATGAACTAGGCACAGGCACTGATAAATTTTTAAGCTCAAAACCTATAGCTACCCCTATCCAATTTGCCACTTTTGTCTATTCAAAATTATATTTTTATGTCTAAGTCAGGGTCAGTAAGAATAGGAGAATGACTAGCTAACAGGCACTCCAACTACTGACAAACAGTATACTTAATCTTAATTTATATTTATGCAAAGTATATCTACTACAGTGAAGACTGAGAATGCCATTTTATATACCATAAAGCAAGACCAAATTTTTTAGGCAACAAACAAATAATTTGAGATTTTTGAAAGTTCTTAAATCCATGATTTCGCATTTGTCCCCCTGCCTCCCCATGAAATTTATGAAGCACAATATGTAACTGTATACAAACAATATACATCTTTTTTTTTAAAAAGAATTCCTAAATTTGTGCAAGGCCTATACTTACAAATAGGCTAAAGATCCAACCAGCCCCAATTCAGTAGCATTGCCCAGTATACGAGTTACAATACATAACCAAATTAGATCATTTGGGTTTGACTGACTTTATTTTTAGGTTCTACTGATAAGTCTTACAATACCTGAAATGCTTGTGTAGCAAAGATAAAATCCTCTCGCAACTACTAATACAGAATCAACGTAACTAAACAAAATTTCTGTTAAGGAACCCTGATATTACCATATTGCTGTAGTTACTTCCCAATAAAGCCAAAAATAAAAAAAAATAAGGTAAAGTAAAAGGTGCCAATTAAAGAAATAAATCAATGCATGAAAAAGCAATTTTAGTCTTTATTGGTTACTCTGATTTCTCCTAATTATAACCAAACCTTTAGGGCCAAAATAATTTTACTCGATATTTCAGTTACGTCAAGTGACAATCTATTAATTAAATAATAGTAGTTACACAATTTTAAAGGTGAATCCTTTTCAAGATAAAGCAGACTACATACACCCTAATTGGCTAAGAGTAATACAAATCTCATTTACCCAATTAATAGTTTAAAAATAACCAACTGAAATTTTTGGTAAACATTTACTGTCTTCAGTTGACAGATTAACCTTGTGTACATACAACTCATCATACACTAAATCGGTATCACAGCCTTCCGTTTGAAAACTTAAACACCAATTACTAAGTTCATCCATCAAAAACATGGGAAGTTAAAGAGCAAAAATATATCAAGTAGACCGTAAATTACGGAAGTTAGAGCTAAATATTAATACATTCTTTTCATTTAATGTTACACACAGAGAGAACCTCACAAAACTTAGCCAGACGACGAATAAACTAGTTATTCCCCAGCCATATTGGAATCATGACGAACAATAATAACAAACCAAAGCCCAACCAATGAGAAAGGATGTTAACTACGAGAGCGGGAGTTCCACCAATAGGAACGTACGTTTCATGGTTACATGAATGACGTCATGAATGCTGTCGGCAGAGTGTAAATTTCGGTTGGCCAGCCTCCTACCGTCGTAGATTTCATGAGAAGTCTCTTACATGCGATTCGTTGAGGTTCATAACCTATACTGAAGCCTCTAATCATTCTATTTTAGGCACTATTCTTTCATTCTGATAAGCTGCTTTAATCATTCTTACGTCAAAGCAACTCAAAATTGTACGGTTTCAACATTTTACATATAAATTTACATCTCTAACTTTGTTGACAAACTGTTATCTCGTTGCCATGACGACTGTTACCTATTATTGCCAATCACTTCAACATTCTTAATTTTAAAAACTTCACGGGCTTAGTAACAAAATTGTAATTTTGTTTTTACATCAGCGTTGCTTATAAAATAAAATAACCTTTGTACGCTTGTTTTTATCAATTGCTCTTTTGGCTCAATTTCAAATCCCAAACTAATTTTGTAGTCGCGCAGAGAACCCCGAATAAAATTTTTTCTAAGGAAGTGTGTAGGCACCATTTATAATTAACTTTAACAACAAAGATACAACACTGGAATTAAACAGTACAAATGAAAACCAAACCAAATACAAAATGAAATCTAGAAGACCGTTAAACGGGCCCAGCTGCCAAACACAACATAATTATTGTATGTAATAATAATAAAGCTTTCAAAATATGCAGTACACAGTCATCCCAAAACTGACAATTAGGGGGGGGCCAGTCAAATTCACTTAAATTTCAAGAAAGTGTATCTTAAAAAATAAACATACCGAATATAAATTACAAATCATTAAAAATAACTTTGCAATTTAATGTACTTCACTCGTGAATGTATTTGGGGAAAAGAATTGAATTCACATATACACAAACTTCCTTAAATTAAAAAAAAAATGTGTACGTTCAATTTTCGAAAGAATTTGCACAATGACTATAAATTACAAATGCTTTCCAAATGTATAGTAATTAAAATGGTACCTTTGCAATCTAAAGTATTTTTATTAAGTTTACAAGTTACAACAATGTCGAAAATGTTAATATAATTCGCTTCGATCTTCGGTCTATGAACTATAAACCTAGCAATAATTACTTGTTGAATATTTCGTCTTCTGACAAATACTAAAATGATCTCTTCATCGATTTTAACCCTTTAGCGGCGTGTCAATTTACTGACTTCTGGTCTGGCTAACGCCATTCAATTTTGGGGTGAAAGAATTAAATATTGCCTTTTGTATTTTTCTTATGAACTCAGACGCTGGTTTTGATACGCAATTTGCAATATATAAATTTACACTCCAGTATATTAAGAAAAAAAATATTGCCATTAAACCCGCTTTCTTTTGGTCCAAGTAATTTGAAATAAAGATTGGTAAACTTAAGTTACCGCGTTTCTCTACCAAACACTCAAGATCCGACTAGACTAAGTTTTCTCGAGCCAACTGGAGGTGGATAGTGAAGAGTATTGTAGTTGCTTTTTTTTTTCTTTTTTTTTTTTTTTAAACACAGTTTGTCGTCTGCCGTATCAAAATATTTCAAAAAATTCAATATATTATTTATATTAAAAAATAAATTTAATTGCTGTGAGGCTAGGCTACAGTAGATACAATTTACGCAGTTATAAGTCTTAAGTAAAGAACTGGCCTTGCATCATTGCAATTTTGACAAGTAGGCCCGTTTTTTTAATTTGCATTTTACGTCACAAAGCGAAGTTGACGCGTTATTCTAGTCCATAAATATGACGATGTCGTTGGAAGAATGTAACAGTCAGATTTTGGAGGAAAATAAAAAACATGAAATTTTCTTCTGCATGTTGAAAATAAAAAGGGAACGCCGTTTCGTGCGTTCTGCCAGAAGAAAGCTTTTCGGTTCATCATTCCCTACCTCTTACTCAGTGCTGTGTCCGCTAACGCTAATTTTGCCACTAATTTTTCTGAAACCACCCCAATTTATATTTGTTCTGCCTTTCGTAATTTACTTACATACTATTAGCACACACCTTGATATAATTGGTTGCTAGGGTACAAAAATGAGACGTTATAGTCTACAAAAATGAAAAAATTTATGTAGGAGTAGAGTTCCTTTCATTAATAGGGAAAACAAATCAACAGAAGAATAAATTCTATTCAATTTATTCGAGTGGTTTTGAAAAATTAGCGCCGTTACCCGTTTCGCTAATAATTTTGAAAATTAGCAGCGCTAACAGTATTGCTAATAAAAAGTTAGCCTTAAATCCCAATATTGCTCTTACTGATTGTCTTCAATCACTCTCTTCGCCACAATGTTGCTTCACTCTCTTTACTATCGCTATTACAACGGACACTGCTCTTCTGAACTCTGTACGCCTCCCTCCTTTAAGGAGAGCGTGCAATTAAAGATTTTCGACACATTCTCATCCCTTTTCTGTCCAACTCTCTAATGCAATGGTTAATCGGTATTCTTAATCTTTCATATACTCAACCAGTCAACTGTGGAACAACGTTCCTCAATCCATCTTTCCCTTTGTCTATGACCTCCAATCTTTCAAACGCGGAGTATCCAGGCATCTCTAAAATTGGACCTTGATTTTGGCACTCTTCTTCTTCTTCTTCTTCTATGGGGGTGGAGGACGTTTTTGCGGGCATTCGCCCTTGGCCCCTCCTTCCTGCATAAAAAAAATGCAGTACTGTATATATTATTACTGGAAGAGGGATGGTATGCACCTATACGTCATACCGTAACTTTTTTACTAATTTCACCGTGTCCAGGACTCTTTTTAAAGTGTATACAGTATACTGAAATTACCGGAAGTAAAGTTGAAAATATATTGTAAGAATCGAAAGCATTACAGCAATTGTTTGGGACTTTAGGCAAATCGCTAATCGATGTTTCAGGTATAGCAAATGCGTAACTATAAATTTTAATAATTTATAACTATGGATAGATCAGTTATAAAAAAGGAAAGATGGAGAAATTAAATAATACTGCGGACGAGTGCGCAGCTTCAAGCAATTTAATTTAATTTAAATATACAAATTGACAAGGTAAGGAATTTGTCCTTTTTATCTTTACTTGAACATTTTTGGTGGGATTTCAGTTCTCTCTCTCTTTCTCAATTATACTGTATAATGTGTGTATATATTTATAATCAGAAATGAACAAGTTTATATTAGTTAATAATTAAATTTGATATATGCAAAGTACAAAATATGTTTCAGCTTGTACTCAAGTACAAACACTTATGACTCATCGGTTGAAATGCGTACGTAGCCTACGAGTTATTTTCCTCTACAGTCTACACTGAAGATTTTTAAATAGGGAAACGGACATTCCGCAGAAGCAAGATTCGGAAAATATCAACGACGACTCAGTCAATCAATGGGCATTTATTCCGGAACATCCAGTAAGATTACAGCTTAGGCCTAGGCTACACATTTATGACAAGCTTCAACTAGATTTGGATCTGGGTGGGATAGTTAAACTTTAATTGGTTAAAAAATTAGTTAAACTAAAACTTAATGTGATTTTATTAGCATGGGGGTTTTAGATCCTATTTTTACAGTGGGATAATTCAGCCTTAGCCTAAGGTTTAACTAATGTTATAATTAGGGTTTATGCAGTTTAGGCCTACCTCCATCGCTGGTGATATGATGCCTAGGCCTAGCTGACTTTCCTTGTAGGCCTACATTTTCAGGCTGCCCTGGTACGGCAGTTTTTTTAAGCAACTTTCTTATGACGCCAGACGGCAATTTATAAACCTCAATATTATCTTTTGAGAAGTGAACTTCACAGACAACCCGATTTCGCAATTCTTTCCAACTTAAACCGCTAATTTTAAAGTTATCACAGTTATTTTTCCATAAATCACATCGCCCTATATTAACTGGAAAAGTAAAGAACGAAATATTTGGACTGTTCCTTTTAGTATTTGTACAGTCTTTAAATACACAAGCCATTTTTCACACATCAGACCGAGCGAGGAGGACTTCGCCTAAGTTCTGTGAATTTCAAATAATTTGTCATAAGACGTTCACAATGGTCATTGTTCGCAAAATTCCCGTTCTCAAAGACGTTCCTTGGGAATTACGTGTTGTGCGAGAGTGCTCTTGGAACTTTCATTCCATGTTCTCAAAATTCTTTGAGGAATTGCATTATTGCACTGTCCTTTGTTGCTTGAAGGTAAAAAGAACGAGTTGTGGAAAAGTTCCGAGGAGCACAACGGTAATTGGTAACCATTTCTCCTCGTTACATAAAGTGATTCCATGCAAATGATGTTTAGTTTGATATTTATTTCTATATATATATATATATATGTATATGCACAATCTTCCTGAAAAATAAATATTAATTGTGATCCAACAGTCAGCACACGTGAAATAGAATTATGTTCCCTTTTTAAAGGAACGTGAATGCGATGAAGTTCCTGGAACTTCTATTCCTAGTTTTCAAGACTAGTATGAAAACGGCATAACGGTACTATTAAGTCTGGCGTTATTATGAATAAACCCAACTACCACTTTCGTACTTTTTAAACTTGATGCTTTACGCAATACTTATTCTCAATGGCAGCTTGCGTATCTACGTCCTTTGACTCGTAAGCAGTCTGGTTTTTAGAATACCTCAGCGATAATGGCACTTATACTTCTAGAACTAACTGTTTCATGGTTTCAACGGTAACAAATAAAATTCTCTGAGCAGTACAAAAACGTAAATTCTTCATGAATTAAAACATGGTTTTAAACTTGGAAATCGGTGACCACAACAAACGAGACTTTGGGTTGGGTGAGAAAGATAATCACGAATTTTACTTATACTTCATACATTAAGTTTTCTAAGTTTTCTGAATATAGACCTACCACTAGCTTCGTTCAACTTTCTAAATGACTAAGATAACTCCTGGTCTGCTCGTATGCAAGTAAATAGCGTATTAAAACATAGTACCATCACTAACTTTCAATGAACGTTTAGAAAACTTGCATATATATATATTATTATATATATATATATATATATATATATATATATATATATATATATAATATAATATAATATATATATTAGGGTCGCCCTTATTTTTCAAAATTGCAAATTTCACCGTCTCATCCCTCAGTATATTCCATTGACAAAAACAAAAACAAAATGTACAAAATCTCAAGTAATTATAAATATTCTTATTGGTCCCGCACAAGGACTCAAATTTAGTTAATTACTGAAACATAAATACACGAATTTTTTATTAGCGTTCCATTATAAGGACAAACAGCAGCAGTGAAAGAACAGCATAAACTAAAATACACATTGACTAATGATTAATTAGAAACTGAATTGAACTAAACATTTTAGGACTGAAAGCATAGTAAATTTGGCCTAGTAGGGATGGTTGCTTATGAGGCATGACACTGACACACTGCCAACGTCCTACAAGCTTTTCAATGCCATGTTTATAAAATTCAGGCGGTTTTGAGGCAAAAAACGTAGTGTGTGCTGTGCAGGTCATCTAAAGAAGTATACTGTTTCTCGTCAAGATAGTTTTGCAGACTCCTGAAGAGATGATAATCTGAAGGCGCAAGGTCTGGAGAATATGGAGGATGAAGTTTTTCCCACCCAAGCTCCTCAATTTTTGCAGGAGTGATCCGGGCGGTATGAGGACGTGCGTTGTCATGGTGGAACACGATTCCTTTCGATTAACCAAAGAAGGTCTCTTTTCTTTTAGTGCAGTGTTCAATCGATCCAGTTGTTGACAGTAGACTTGAGCGGTGATTGTTTGGTTGTGTGGTAAGGTTTCAAAATGTATTACACCACCTTTATCCCACCAAACACTAAGCAACACCTTCCGAGGGTGAAGATTTGGTTTTGGCTGTGGTGTCGCTGGTTCTCCGGCACAAACCCACTGTCAACGGCGCTTAACATTCTGGTACAGTATCCACTTTTCATCACGTCACTAAACGGTGCAAAAACGGATCTTGGAGTTCACGGGAATGAAGAGCTGTGCTGATGTTTATCCGCACCCTCGGATTGTCGACCGACAATTCATGTGGCACCCATTTTCCTAACTTAGGGACTTTCCGAGTTGTTGCAAATGTCGATGGATGGTGAACGTGGATGAATTGAGTTTCTGGGCCAATTCTTCGACAGTTGTTGAACAGTCTTCTTCAAGTGCGGCTAACAGCATGTCATCATCAAACTCAGCAGGGCGTCCAGAGCGTGCTGCATCTGTCAAACAGCAGTCACCATTCCTAAACTTTTGAAACAATCTTTGACATTTCCTCACATGCAGAATATCGTTGCCATAAACGTCCTGAATGTTTCGCGTTGCTTCAGTAGCAGTATTCCCTTTTTGGAACTCTTAAAGCATTATATGCTCTTCTGATACCGCCGTTTATGAGGGGTTCACATAAAGCAAAACACGTCTTCACTGGTCAAGGTCTGTAAAGTATGTAGCGAAACACGATAGATCTCCTCTTAGATATAACCTTCGGAAAATTTATGCTTAAACCGAGTAGGACTAGTTTAAATTTAATCTATCGTAAAAAACGACATTACTTATGGGATGACCTGATAATTGATTTTAATAAAACTTCTTTGGTACGCGTTTTATATTAATAGGAAAAAAATGCGGGAGTGAGACCCCCAAATTTTGGTGGATTGGGTGGTTCTTATACATATAAGAACCACCCAATCAACCAAAATTTGGGGGTGTCATCCCCGCATTTTTTTCCTATTAATATAAAACGTGTACCAAAGTAGTTTTATTAAAATCAATTAATATTTAGGGGGGCCTCATAAGCAACCATCCCTATTAGGCCAAATTTACTATGCTTTCAGTCCTAAAATGTTTAGTTCAATTCAGTTTCTACTTAATCAGTAGTCAATGTTTATTTTAGTTTATGCTGTTCTTTAACTGCTGTTATTTGCCCTTATAATGGAACGCTAATAAAAAATTCGTGTATTTATGTTAAAATAATTAACTAAATTTGAGTCCTTGTGCGGGACCAATAAGAATATTTATAATTACTTGAGATATTGTACATTTTGGTTTTTTTTGTCAAATGGAATATATTGAGGGGGTGAGACGGTGAAATTTGCAATTTCGAAAAATAAGGGCCACCCTAATGTGTGTGTGTGTGTGTGTGTGTGTGTGTGTGTGTGTGTGTGTGTGTGTGTGTGTAATCTAGTAACAACGGAAAACTTAGCAATTAGATGTGATTTCTGCCAACGACTAAACGACTATCTGCATTCATTGGAATGATAGGGAAATAACTCGTCTCGAACGCGAAACACGTCGTGGGAATCAAATTTCTATGTGGCGTATGTACACAGACGGTAAATTCATTCGCGGTCTTTAAAGAAATGGAGATAGCAGATTCGAATGTTAAAGAATGGGGACACACGGGTCCGGAATTGTTTCAACGAAAAACCGGGTGGATGAGAGAGGACGAAATAACGAATAACAGCATAATAACGAACAACAATTTAATAACGAATAACAATATAATACGGAAGGAAAATATAGATGAAAGTAAAGAAATAAGTAAAAGTTGCGAAGTAGTCAAACTGTCCAACGAGAGAAATGATAAAAGATAACTAAAAATGTAGAAAATAAACAGCCAAAGAAAAATAATGATAATACCAAAATTAAGAACTTTGAAAATAATAATAAAACAAGAAGTAGAAGCGTAGAAAATATTTTATGTAAATACTACGCGAAAGGGAACTGCAGATATCGGGATGGGCAATGCATATATGCACATCCCACATTATGCAACACGCATTACACAAGTGGATACTGCAAATTTGGTAAGAAATGTAAGTTCCACCATCTTACGGTCTACAACATCTATGTAAGATATGGGAGTTACAAATACGGAAAAAAATGCCGTTACCACCACCCTCAAATGAAGAGCAACGAGTGAACAGGAAAAACGAACATCAAAGAAGAGTGCCAATTTTTTAGATGCAGCCAACACAATTTAGCTGCTAAATACTATCCAGCAATTACAAAACCAGCTGACAAATATAGGAATCCGAGAGCCGGACAGAAGGCACGCACAAAGGAACTTCATGCACTATCGGGACAACAGGTACCGACAAAGATGAAGAGGTAAATTCTCGGAGGACCACAAGGCAACGAAACCGGCACCCCCATTGGAAAACAAATCGGAACCACCTGTATGCGAAAACGAAAGAAAAAATAAAAATAATCCTAGGCAACATTCAGGGCCTTAAATCAAACCATTTCCCGAACAAAGTTTTATACCTAAAAGGACTCGTGCAAGAAGCCGGAGCAGACTTTGCATGCCTCACGTAAACTCATCTAAAGGACTGCCAGGCGAACTGTGAAAATTGTGAGTCCTGTAATGACAAAAAAGAAATACAAATTGACAACTATAACATCCTCCGAGCAGACAGAACAGTGAGATGTAAAGGAGAATGTGCTATTTACACACGCGAAAGGCATATGGCAGAAATGACTAAATACCTCAAACAGCTACGTTGAGTGTGTAGCAGCAAAAGTTGAAAAATTAAATATGATACTAATTGTAATGACAGACCTCCAAACACGCCAACCTCAAAATTTTCAGATTCCATTACAGAAGTAAGAAACTGGGTAAAAGATCTACACTCTCTAACCCCAAATATTTTTCTCTGTGGTGATTTTAATTTCCCATTCATGAAATATAAAAGGATAGGAAAAAATATATGTATACACCAGGACAAGTGGGGTACACGAGAAGACCAGGAACAGATAAAAATCCTACTAGCTCTAGCTGATGAATTAATGTTAACGCAAGAAATAACAAAAAACAAGAAAAAACAACTGCCTAGATTTGGTATTCACAAACAACAGTAATCTAATTGATAATGTAGAAATATCCCCAACTATGATATCGGACCACATCATCATTGAAATAACAACTAATATAAAGGCAACAGGAAAGGAAAAAACACGCACAACAGAAAGAAGCAAATTCGAAATTTTTAATTTTCACTCCAAAGCTATAAACTGGGAAGATGTGACATCCAGCATGGAAGTAATAGATTGGAAAACCATTTTCGAGGCCAAGACAATGGAGGAGATGCTAATGACGTTAGAAATTGTGGAAAAACATGTCTCAAAAATACAACAAAGAGGAAAAGAGAGGAATAACAGGAAAAGTAGGGAAATGGATAGATAATTTCCTTAGTAAGTGGCGGCAAGTCGTTACAGTACAAGGAGTATCTTCATCAGAATCAGAGGTTAAATAATTTCGGAGTCAATCAGACACGGCTTTGGTGCGATGACATGGCACTCTGTCTTGTTGGAAAAACGTTGTGTGGCGCATCTCCATAAACAGCAGCAACTTCTCCTGCAGGATATTTAGGTTTTTCCAACAAGACTGAGCGCCATGTCACCGCACCAAAACCGTGTCTGATTGGCTCCGAAATTTGAGTTTTCAGCTATCGGGCCTTGGCCGGGAAACTCGCCCGATTTAAACTCGATAGAGAAATGCTGGCGAACCGTCATAGAAAAAGTTACCCGTCACAATCCTACATCATTGAATCATTTGCTTCAAGCCATAAAGAAGGTGTGGGCGCAGGGAACTACGCCTGAGTATTGCGAAATACTGGTAAATTCCATGCCACGACTTATCGCCGAAGTGCTGAAAAAAAAAAGGTAAATGTACGAAATACTGACCGCAATTTATTAGTATGTTTTGTACGCTTGAGTAGTTTCTAAATACATCTTTTCTACCATTTACAGTGTAGTTTTGGTATTTTACTTTTACGTGAAAACAATTTTTATTTTAAATTGATGGGGTAATGCGTGACTTATGATCACCATTACTGTATCTACGCAGAATGGTAATAAGAAAAAATATGCATTTTGCTATTTTGGTAAAAAACGTAAATCATCATCAAACGAAATCAATATTTCTAAAATTAATCTTAAGTAAAACCATCTTTGCGTTCAGATGATGTAGCGACCCTTGATTCGGATTCTAAGCAAAGCTGTAGGTCCTATCCTTCACATGACCTACGCTGCTACGAACGTCATAACAACCCAAAATTACTACAAGAACGAGGAATCTGACTTACTTGGGCAGTTATTTGTCGAAGGACTTTTGGGTTGTCTTGCAGGTGGGGGCGAGACCGTAGCCCTAAAACCGGTCCACCAAACTGGGGTGCCGTTTCGTTCAAAATCAGTTTTTGGCCCAAAATTATTAAAGTTCCGTTCCGAAGGGTAAATGCTAGGAACCACATTCGGTCTTAACTTCTTTTTAGTACTCAGGGGGTTAATAAAGTCCAAGAAATTGAAATGGTCACCACACACGACGTGCGATTTGTACAATGTCTTAATTGGTAACGTTCTCAATTCATCATTTTCACAGAAGTCTAACCACTTTTTACACAGTTCAACGTTTCGGGGAAACGTAAAAAATGATAGTGAAGAATTTCGTTTTAGTCTAACGTTTCCGCAATTCATACGCTCGCATTTTCTTGGCATTTTATTACAAACGTCTCTTTACCCACCCAGCCTGAACGATTCAAAAACACATTTTGAAAATACATCAAGATCGTAAAATTCGCGGACGATCATTATCACTAAATATACCGCTGTGAGCTGAAGGCTTTTTATTCCGACAGCTCAAATAAAGATTTAACGCAAAGAACCAAGTCGAGTCAACTGTTTAACAAGTTCCGCAACACTAAAATATTCCCCAAAGATTTATGGTCTACGTGAATATGTGACAACACAATCCTATTAAGTTACTTCTTTTTGGGGTAAATTTTCGAAGGAAATGGTGTTAACGGAAAAAAGTAAGGAGTGAAACGCAATTTGAATTATTATTCTTTAATAATAATTACTGGATAAATTACTTAACTTTCAAACCCACTAATTTAAGGTAGAGGACGAGTCAGTCTTCATCTTTTATATAAAAAGAGATGTATAAAAATTTGAAATACTGTCATGATGGATGAGTTGAATAAGTATGAGTGACTCACCTACTGTCTCACTCTTTATATATATATATATATAATTAGGGTGACAATAAAAATCGAAAGTTGGAGTTTTTTATTGGCCATTTGTTCAATGCTGTTACTACATGAGAAAACACTGTACTGTAAATATTAGGTCATTCAGATAATATTTAAGGGTGTCTCAAGTGAGGTAAATAATTCTCCTTATTCATTAATATTTTTTTTAATTACTTATTACGATTGGAGTACGCCTGCACTTAAACTTTATGAACTAAAACTAACGTTTATTTACATTAATTAAAAAAAATATTAATTTATTTTTACTAGGTAATGAATAATTAATGTTTGTTATAAGGAGAATTATTTACCTCACTTGAGACACCCTTAAATATTGTCTGAATGACCTAATATTTACAGTACATTGTTTTCTCATGTAGTAGCAGCATTGAACAAATGGCCAATAAAAAACTCCAACTTTCGATTTTTATTGTCACCCTAATTAGGGTGACAACTTCTTATAGGGATAAAATTTGAAATTCAAAAAAATTTGCCGGCCATTTGTGTAACGCTGCCACCCTATGAGGAAACACCGTAGACGAAATCTCATGGAATTCGGAAAGCATTTAGGGGTGCCTCGAGTCACATGAATGAAACTGTCGCGAGGAAGAAATTTCAAGAATGAACGAGTTTCGACAACGCTTCAAAAACAAAAATGTTTCGAGAATGCAAGTGTATTATATAATTTAATAGAATTGTTTCCTTTATTTCATACTATACAGGGTGTCCCGTAAGTCTGGACCCATAGGGATTTATAATATATTTTTTTATTATGTTATTATTATTATTTTATTATTATTATTTTTTTATTATTTTTTATTATGATTTTTATTTGTGGGGCCACTTGAAAGCCAAAGTGTACGAGGTCAAACTTCAGAACATTTTCCACCTTAAAGCACGCATTGTGGAGGCGTGTCAAGAAATTTCTGCGACTGTGATTCAGAAAGTGCTGTCGCAGTGGAGATTGCGTCTTAACTATGTGTGCGACACAACGGCGGACACTTTGAACAGATTATGTAATAAATTTTTGGACTATTTTGTAATTTTATTATTTTTCCCTATGGGTCCAGACTTACGGGACACCCCTGTAGATTATGCAAATCGATTAATTTATTTCATTAAATTAAAATTTTCATAAATAAATCGTTAAATAATATGATGTGTATCAATCTTTGGATGATCAGCTTTTGGTGCTTCAAGTTCATTTTGCATACGACTGCCTGACTGAAAACAACGCTTAGAAGTTCTCTCCCGATTCTTTTGATATCTAAGGTAATATTTTTTATTTTGATACAATTGTTGGCATAGTTTGATGTTTAAATTATATAAATTTGGAACTGAATTTGATTTCCTATGATAACATACAGGGTGTCCCAGAATTAACTATCTATTTCAATGAAATCGGACAAATTTTTTAAAAACACACTTTTATTTATGTTTATCATGTTTAATATGTGTTAAAAATGTATAAATTTCTAAATTTTTTTAATAATTTTATTTTCATAATTTTTTCATTATCTGGTCCAATGAAAGACCGTCTGAAGTCATAGAATGGCAGAGAGACTCTCCAAAAGTTAGCGTGTGGCTTGGAATGACCAAATCCAAAATTTATGGTGCTCCATCTTGTTGAAACACAACATTATCAAGAATGCCATCATCAAGAAGCTGTGGTTCGAGAAACTGCTGAAGCATATCAAGGTAGATGGTACCTGTTACAGTTGCCACCGCAAAGAAGAATGGGCCATAAATTTTGGATTTGGTCATTCCAAGCCACACGTTAACTTTTGGAGAGTCTCTTTCCCATTCTATGACTTCAGACGGTCTTTCATTGGATCAGATAATGAAAAAATTATGAAAATAAATTATGAAAAAATTTAGAAATTTATATATTTTTAACACATATTAAACATGATAACATAAATAAAAGTGTGTTTTTAAAAAATTTGTCCGATTTCATTGAAATAGATAGTTAATTCTGGGACACCCTGTATATACGAGTATATAATTATACAGGGCCATTTTTGTAACCGGAGTTGATACCGAGAAGCTCTTGGGTGTACCTAAGCTGACATCAGGAACGGGAGGTCATCGCCTCGGTGGTACATGCTGCGCTCAAAGAATGGAATGTGTCAGAAAAGGTATCAGCTATGAGCTTCGACACTACAGCTTCAAATACTGGTTACTTGTCTGGGGCATGCGTAATTTTGGAGCAGAAACTCAGCCGCCGACTCTTATACCTTGCATGTCGCCATCACATCCTAGAACTTGTCGTTGAGAAGGCATACATGGAATGCATGGGACCATCATCTGGTCCAGATATCCTCCTATTCTCCCGCTTCAAAGAGACGTGGAATACAATTTGCCAAGATAAGTACAAGACCCTGTCAGACCTTCCATCGAGTCTGAATGAGAATCGAGAAGAACTGATCGCTTGCTGGAATCTATATCTGACAAAACATCAGCCGAGGGATGATTACTGTGAATTCTTGGAGTTGTCGATTACAATCCTTGGAGGTAATTTACCTAACTTTAGGTTTCGGCGACCTGGAGCACTTCACCGAGCACGTTGGATGGCAAAAGTAATTTATTCATTAAAAATCCTGCTGCTTTCCCATCAGTTCAGACTTACAACTCGTGAAATGTCTGGCTTAAAACGATTTGTATTTTTTGCCCTGGAGTTATATGTCAGCGCGTGGTTCACGGCCAGCAGTCCTTCATCTTCTCCCGCGAACGATTTGAAGCTTCTTCAAGACCTAGCAAAGTACCACGATGAAAAGATCTCAGCATCCTGCCTTAGTGTCCTCGGTCGTCACTTATGGTACCTCAGCGAGTACTTGATTGGTCTCGCACTCTTTGATAAAGGTATCAATGCAACGACGAAAAAGAATATCGCTCGATCAATCCTCGAAAAAGAAGCTGCTGAAGATCCTCCAAAGCGAGCCCCAATACCTGCCGTTTCTTCCATTTCAACAAAGCAGCTCTCTGACTTTGCCTCGAAAGGATCAAAGCTTCTCTTTGAACTTCTAAAAATTAATGATGGTTTCTTGTCCAAGGAACCAGAGACCTGACCGGACGACGAAGATTTCAAAACTGGTTTGACTATGGTTTGACTATAGTTGAAGGACTAAAAGTCGTCAATGACATGGCAGAGAGGGGAATTGCCTTGATCCAGGCCTTCAATACAAAGATTACGAAGAATGAAGAACAGCGCCATCTCTTGCAGGTTGTTGAGGATCATAGAAGTCTCAGCCTGATACATTGAAAAAGGGGTATGGCTTGAGGAAAAGCAAGAATTAATGGGTGGTCTACAATTGAATGAAAGACCCTGGAATATATTTAGTAAATATATTATTTACTTATTACGATTGGAGTACGCCTGCACTTAAACTTATGAACTAAAACTAACGTTTATTTACATTAATTAAAAAAAATATTAATTTATTTTATAGGTAATGAATAATTAATTTTTGTTATAAGGAGAATTATTTACCTCACTTGAGACACCCTTAAATATTATCTGAATGACCTAATATTTACAGTACATTGTTTTCTCATGTAGTAGCAGCATTGAACAAATGGCCAATAAAAAACTCCAACTTTCGATTTTTATTGTCACCCTAATATATATATATATATATATATATATATATATATATATATATTATATATATTATATGAAATGGGGAGTTTAATAAATAAGGTAATCTCATTCAAGTCTTGTTATCGTATTTATTGAACGGGTATATAAGCAGCTTGCCGTATCACTCACGAGTGTATAGAGAGAGGGTCAATGTATATCACTAGCTGCAAGATGCAACAAAGCTGTTATCATAATCCAATGAACAATCTATTTTCACGATTCTTTATGAGCAAAATTCGTCACAAATTTGTTTCCTTCCCGAGGACCACACATATACCCGTCTCAATCAGAACCCGAGGGTTGCTCTACACAAGAGCTCATAACCTCTGTAATTCCAAACCTTCCCTTTTCCCAAAGCCTTCAGTTTATTTTTGTGTACTATTACCATATTTTACGAGTAACACTCTCAGTTTTCATAAAAAGGCCACAAACCTAATCCAAATATAAGCAAATTATAATCAAAACAACCCAACTCCATAACTGTATTGTAATCACAACGAGTTTTTTCAAACACACAAATATTAACTCGCTAATTTTATTTCCTAATTGGCCTAAGCATACGTTAGGCTAAACCTGGAAAAAAATATTTTTTTTACTTTTCTTTTATATATTGGCCTAGCTGAATTTATATGCATAAACATTTAACACACAACCACACACATTCACCCACAAGCTGTTACGCGTGTGTTCATGAACACACACACATATTGGTACTTCATTCATCTCTGCTTCAATATAAAACCAACTTATCAGTTTTCTATAAACTGCTCATGTAGCGCGCGCGCGCACACAATTTAAACTTATAAATCAGTGATCACAACAAATGAGACTGGGTTGGGTGAGAAAGATAATCATGAAGTATGTTCATTTGGAAGCCTACCTAATTGATATTTTATTTTTATATATATATCTCAGGTCATCCCATAAGTAATGTCGTTTTTTACGATAGATTAAGTTTAAACTAGTCCTACTTGGTTTAAAGCATAAATTTTCTGAAGGTTATATCTAAGAGGAGATCTATCTTGTTTCGCTACATACTTTACAGACCTTGACCAGTGAAGGTGTGTGTTTTGCTTTATGTGAACCCCTCATAAACATGGTGGTATCAAAGCATATCAGGCATATAATGCTTTACGAGTTCAAAAAAGGGAATAGTGCTACTGAAGCAACGCGAAACATTCAGGAAGTTTATGGCAACGATATTCTGCATGTGAGGAAATGTCAAAGATGTTTCAAAAGTTTAGGAATGGTGACTGCTGTTTGACAGATGCAGCACGCTCTGGACGCCCTGCTGAGTTTGATGATGACCCGCTGTTAGCCGCACTTGAAGAAGACTGTTCAACAACTGTCGAAGAATTGGCCCAGAAACTCAATTCATCCCCGTCCACCATCCATCGACATTTGCAACAACTCGGGAAAGTGCCTAAGTTAGGAAAATGGGTGCCACATGAATTGTCGGTCGACAATCTGAGGGTGCGGGTAAACATTAGCACAGCTCTTCATTCCTGTAAACTCCAAGATCTGTTTTTGCACCGTTTAGTGACTGGTAATGAAAAGTGGATACTGTACCAGAATGTTAAGCGCCGTTGACAGTGGGTTTGTGCCGGAGAACCAGCGACACCACAGCCAAAACCAATCTTCACCCTCGGAAGGTGTTGCTTAATGTTTGGTGGGATAAAGGTGGTGTAATACACTTTGAAACCTTACCACACAACCAAACAATCACTGCTCAAGTCTACTGTCAACAACTGGATCGATTGAACACGGCACTAAAAGAAAAAGAGACCTTCTTTGGTTAATCGGAAAGGAATCGTGTTCCACCACGAAAACGCACGTCCTCATATCCTTCGGATCACTTCTGCAAAAATTGAGGAGCTTGGGTGGGAAAAACTTCCACATCCTCCAGACCTTGCGCCTTCAGATTATCATCTCTTCAGGAGTCTGCAAAACTATCTTGACGAGAAACAGTATACTTCTTTAGATGACCTGCACACCAGTCTTTGTACGTTTTTTGCCTCAAAACCACCTGAATTTTACAAACATGGTATTGAAAAGCTTGTAGGACATTGGCAAAGTGTCACTGATTACAATAGAAAATATATACTAGATTAAAAGTTTGTTTTTTTTTTTTTTTGTCCTTCAAATTCCGATCTAAAAAAGGACATTACTTATGGGATGACCCGATATATACCATATTTCCCGGCATATAACGCGCACCTCTTTTCCCCCCAAAATACTCCAAAAAATCATGTACATGTTAAAATTGTACATGTGAAGTGAGGTAGGAGATATATTTTTTCCTAAATTTTCTCTTCAAAATTAGAGTGCGCGTTATGCGCCGGTATATATATATATATATATATATATATATATATATATATATATATATATATATATATATATATTCTCGCATCCACATTCGCATCCGCACTTTGGACTGCGGATGTCGTGCGGATGTGGACCGTGAGATAAAACATCATTAATAAGCAGAAATTATCAAATTCTACTATAATAATAGAACTAGTTCATTGTGCGCAAAAGTGATGCAAGCAACAAGACGAGAGGCTGTTCTTGTATGAAGTTACTCTCTTGCAACCTACTTAGATCCACGTTACAAAGCTGTTATTTTCACCTAGTACATTAGAACGAGTTAAATCATCACTTGGCAAAGCAGTTGAAGAGCTTCAATCTCTTGAATCTGTCGCTTCGCCACCCACCAAAAGAATAAAAGTTTCAGTGACAGAACCAACACCTTCAACGCAAATCTATCACAGAATCTCTCTCTCAGTTTCTTGAGTCAAGCAGCAATGATGAGACCTACGCGATGTCAAAAGATGTAGTAAAAATGATCAAGAGCTATCACCAAGAAAAACGCCTGGCTGCATGTGACAATCCTATTAGTTGGTGGAAAAATACGCAGAATATCTATTCATACTTGAGTAACTTGCAAGGAAACATTTAGCCTGTCCTCCAACAAACGTACCAAGCGAGAGATTATTTAGCAGTGCTGGATTAATATATGATGAAAAGAGACAGACTGGCAGCAGAAAAGGCAGAAAAATTAATGTTCCTTAAGCATAACCTTCCTATAATTAAGTTTGAATATAAACGATGAACATCTTAGTTTACTTTATTTTAATTACTCATTTATAAATATGCCTAATAAAACTTTAAACTTAATATAAATAGTTATCAAGCTAATTAAAGATCTCTTTCTATAAGGGTGGAGGTTGGGGAAAGAGGTCGGTGAGGTGCATTTGAATTGGGTTCACGTCCCGCATCCTGGTAACAATTATGGTTTCTAATTGTGGCTGAAACTCGACAAAATATAACGAATTTATTTGCAGAATTCACAATTGATTTCTATATTAGTTAGATGCTTGATATTATTTTATATGTTCAGAGAAAAGTACAGCAATTATTGTACAATTAATCAATTATACTACATTATAGCTACAGCTCTCTCTATATAATAACTTATTACTGTATATAAGTTACACAACAAATCTTGAATATATCCTAAAAAATAATGAAATGTAGACATCCGCATATGTTGAAACCAAACATCCTCATCCGCGGATGTGAAAAAAATGACATCCACTACATCACTATTGGTCTTATTTTTTAATTATCTGTCACACTGTCAACAATCAACATCATAAAAAAAAAGAAAAAAGTACTTTCAGCTAAGGTATTTTACTATTTTTCAATGGAAATCCTGACAAACATTATGTCCCAATCACTATTGAAGTATCAATTACACATAAAAATGGTTAATTTAGTTTACCATTGCCCCAAATAGGGTTGGTTGGTATTTTACTAAATAATTTACATTCCTAGTCACCGCAAATTGCAAAGCTGTGGAAAAACCACTACTCAAACATTCTGAATAGTGTGAGTAGGGCTAATCTTAAGATAGGCTGCAGTGAAACGCCTGTGAGGGGACCAAGGAAAATACTTTGATATCAGTTCCTGAAGTAAAGAGGTTAATTAAGGAGTTGAAGACTAGTTCTATGTCAGGGGTAGATGACCTATCAAATGAGCACTTAAAATATGCCAACAACATGGTGTTTTTGCAACTCTCATTGCTCTTCTCAGCCATGCTGGCTCAGTTATATTCCTGCAGAGTTCATATTAAGTTTATTGAAATTTTGGTATTCCCACCAATCTTTTACCATTAGGTGGTGCAATGTACTATCCAAATATTTTGGTTCCTCTTGCAGGGTGAGGCAAACCTCCTTGCTCTCTCTCCTCTATTGTTTAAGGCATCTATTGATGGATTGATTGCTTCACTTAATGAGGCAAGTCAGATGATGTGTAGATAACACAAAGATAAATAACTTAGTCTATGCCAGTGATATGGTGTTAAGTCCTCCTGTTAAAAGTCTGGATTGTCTGCTAAAAATCTGTGAATTATATTTGCAGAAACATAATAAACAAACTAAGAAACAAAAACTAAGGTTATGCAATGCCATCCTAAAAAGCTCTAATCAGTCAGCTGATATTAGTTTTCAAAATGAGAGTGAAGCAAATAGAGGAAGTACAAGCATTTAAGTATTTGGGTCAAACTATCACAGCTCCTTGAATGATGACTCAGATATAAGAAAACCATATCGAAGTCTCTGTGCTAAAGCAGTCACTCTTTTTATACTTTTCTGCAGTAATATATATGGACAGCAACTCTGGGTGAATTCTAAAAAAGGTTCTGACATAACCCTAAATTTGCTGTACAACAGAGCTTTTACTCCTACATAAATTACTCTGCCCCCTTCCCTCCATGAGATGCTCAGCTTTGCAAATGTTTGCTACCCACAATGTCCCAAGCTTCCTGGAGGTAACAAGATGTGCTCAATACAGACTAATGAAAAGAATTAATTAAAAAAAAAAATCAACCAATCCAATTATCCAAGCTATTCATCAGTCCTGCCATATGTCTAAGCCAGTGATGGTGAACCACTGACCCACAAAGCAAAATTTAGTGACCGAGCTCTTATTTAAATAAAATATAACTAATTTTTAATATTTTCTGCTTTACAGTTTTAAAATTATTTTATTCTCCCACTGAAATAAACAGCTGATACACATTGAAACATTTTAAACATATAGTATACGTTTAAAAATGTTTAAAAACAACTTCAATTCATCCAATTCCCCCATACTATTCAATTTGAAGATCTTCAGTTATTAGCCTTTCATTGGCTTGACATTAGTAATTTAGAAATGGAATTAGTTGACTTCCAAGAAAGTGCAGTATGGAAGACTAAATTTATTAATCTTAATCTGAAGTTACAAGAAAAGGAATTGGAGTCATCAATTTTGGGGGGTAATCAATAGAAAGAGTAGAGAATCTTATTCTTGCAGAATGGATCTCTACCAAATTCTTTTGCATCAATGAAAAAGCTAGCATTAGCTCCGCTAACGATGTTTGGTTCATCTTATTCATGTGAACAGTTGTTTTCCTCCATGAATTTCGTCAAATCCACCACTAGGAATTGCCTTGGCACAGATATGAGATATGAATGCTGCATGTGTGAGACTAAAGACTAAATATAAACCTCAGATCAAAACATTAGCAGCTAAAATCCAACAAGTTTCTCACTAAAAATACTAAGTAAATAATTACTGACCCAATTTCGTTTTTTTTAAATCAAAAGTAACAAAAATGACCAACCAGCAAAAAAGGTTCACCACCACTGGTTTAAGCTATGGAATTCATGGTATGAAAAAATCTGTCTGTAGCTCCACTTAACTTCAACATTACTGTACAGTACTATTTCTCATTAATTGTATTTCTGTCCTTAGTATTTGAATTGTCATTGTATTCCATTGTCAGTTCATGTTACTAATATTTGTCAAAGCTATGTACTATTGTCTGCCAATAAACGTTTTTCATTTTCATATATGTATATACAGGCAGTCCCTGAGATATGAACATCCGCACTTATGAATGAACTCCCATAAAATAGTATTGATTTTTCCTGTCTAATGTGCAAATTAAATGTGCTTTTTTTCATTCCATGTTGCTTTATTTTATGTTTTATTAGCTATATTTACAACAGAATACAATATTTATTACAGGCAGGTACTGATATTTACTATAATTTCATGCAAATGTACAATATTTCTTTATAATCTGAGTTATGAACAGTTCAACTTACAAACATGGCTCACGACTGTAACCCATTTATAAGTTGTGGACTGTGTGTGTGTGTGTGTGTGTGTGTGTGTGTGTGTGTGTTGTGTGTGTGTTTATTGTGTGGAAGGATCAACAGCTGGGTTTTGCTGTGTGCCAAAACCTGTCACTGGGTCTCAACCCCAGGGTTGATGGATTCATCATCAGCAATGCTAACCATTATACCACCATATATATATATATATATATATATATATATATATACACACAGGGGGTCCTCATTATCCAAGTCCCCACACTTAAGAGGTTTCTGTGGATAATGTACATGGAATGTGGAAGCGCAACGGAAAACCATTTAAATTTCCCTGACTCGCTGTTTTGCTCACTTTCCCCCAACTCCCACCACCATCACCACCATCCATGCTCCACCCCCAACCCTGATATTGTGCACTCTCTCACTAACCATTGCCAGTGCTGAACCCATCCACTGTTTTCTGGTGTTTTCATTCTGATTTTGTTGATTTTTTGCACTTTTGTTGCAGCCATGACTTCAAAGCATACTGCTAGTGGTTTAAAAGTGTATTTTAGGGTTTAACCCTTTCGATCATGAATTATGACATAGGGTAAAAAAGAAATTTGCCTTTATGTGTGGGTATATAAGAACCGATATGGTTTATTTTTCAGCTACCAAATTGGGTACCCAGTGACTGAAAGGGTTAAAAAGTGTATTTTACAAGTGTTTTACCATAATTTTGAGTCATTTATTGTGTTAAGGTCTCAATCAAACCTTATTCTCATTATTTCATATGGGTTTTAGGTCCCCGCTTTAAGTGGTGATTTCTTGGTCCCCATTATCCTCGGATAATGAGGACCCCCTGTATACATAATTACTTGGAATAATAATAAATAAAAAAATACTCCCACTACTCATGATTGAGATTGTTTAACCTCTTTTGCAACATGTAAGGTCATATAATGGGAGGGGACCTACAGCTTTATGTGGGTTCCAAACCACAAGTCACTACATAATCTGGACACGGGGATGGTCTCTCATCCAACTACTACCCAGACCCAATGTCGCTTAACTTCGCTGATCAATGGGAAGTGGTGTTACGACATTGGCTACGATGTAGCCCCACTACTCACGAGATGGATATTCCATCAGACATTAAACATTTAAGCCACAAAATTTTTGTTGATGTGATATGTTGCTTGATCTAGCCTATCTGATTCAGAATTACTACCTAACTCAATTAAATTCAGAATTGGTAATTTAAAGTCTTGACATGTTTAAGTTTGAATTACCTAACTTCAGAGATCCAAATGACTTAATATTTCACACATTGTGATACTTGTGCCTGATACAATATGCAAAGGGTATAAGGCTATAGAGCATGTGTTTAAATAAAATATACATAACTCAGAGAGAGAAGGGACAAGAATGTAATGATTCTCTTGCTGAAAACACTAACCATACCAAAAACTGGAGTACTGCTATATTAATATCCTCATAAAAAAAAGAGGAAATAAAAAGAAATTCAAAGAAATTTTAAAGCCAAGTTCAATGAATACAAATAACTAAATTACTTGAGATTACATAAACTAAATTTATATTTGCTAGGTGCACACCATAATTTACACACAAAAATAAGAGAACCTAGCTCACAGTCTCAAGTCAAAGCCTACACCATCCAAACAATGCAAGAAAATAGGAAAGGCAGAATGTGCAGTGTTACCAAACTGAAGGCTAAACAACCCTGAAGGAAAATAGTTTTGTAATCAGCATTCAAAGACTACGGTATTTAACTAGTTCCTGAAAGAGCTTTAGAAAATGAATGGTGTCAATGTGCAAGTAATCAAAAGATTAGATACCTGGCTCAGGACAATTATGGATGAGCTGTGTATACCCAACTATGCGAGATGGAGAGCTCAAGAAAGCAATGCTCTCCTTCATCAAGCCAATTCCAGAAGTGGGACCATAAGCTTGACCTTCATCAATGAGAGATTGGTGCATGGAACTACAAGGTTACAAGGTAGAGCTGAACCCAACCCAATTTAGAAAATTTTACTTTGCACTTTCTCAAACCCAAACTTAGGATTACAAGTTTCAACCCATTTATTGATAGCTTCTTGCCTTTTGGGAAAAGAACAACTAAATTTTTATATAAAAGTTGTATAATAAGAGGCTTACTCATAATCTTTCTTACAACATTATGCTATATTTACAGTTCTTTATAATAAATACCCATATTGCAGAGGTGCAAACAGTTGTGTATCCTAGGAATATTGTTACAAGAAGGAAATTTAGCTGGTAGAAAGAAATTGGGACAAAGGATTAAAAGAAAGAAAATGAGACAAAAAACATGCGCTCAGACCCCACTAATTTGACACATTTGGGGCTCTACCCTTATTGAAATACCCAAAGGGTCCAAATTATGGCAAAGTATGATAATAAAAACCCACTCTAATAGCATTTATTTCCACAACAGTTTCGATGTCCACTGGCATCCTTTTCAGTGTATCCACCCAAAGAGGATGCCAGTGGGCATCGAAACTGTTGTGGAAATAAACTCTGTCTATTAGAGTGGGTTTTTATCATCATAATTTGACCTTCACGTAGAAAAGAAGTTTTTTTTGCATTTATTATGGCAAAGTTCCAAAATTTTTTGAATATTTAAAACATTTTGTCAAACTATAAGGGTTTTCCCAGTGACTTAAGTGAGTAATTTGGCTATGAAGGAAATGCAAATAAATTTGGAAGCTTGGTGAAATAATGGGGATATTTTGTCAAGCAAGGGGGTTCACACATCTTGCCTTGAGGAAGCCCAATTGCAGCATCTCTAGACTAGATGCTTAAAGATACTAATTTTTAGTAAATAAATACTCATGTATGAATGCATTACGTATGCTAAAAAGTAGCTACATAAATGGGAAATTTTTTTTTTTTTAGCAATACATACATAAAGTATTTGTTCAGTTAATCCACAAATAATTATATTACAAATTTTACAATACTAGATAAAAATTATCATGACCTATTTGTTGCCATGTGTATTGTCACCTTTCTACCAATAATGTATAAAGCATAACTAAGCTTAAATTTTCATAAATCTCGGGGGATATTGTGTTTTTCAGCACAAACTATGAATGGTAGATAGGTGCCTCAAGGCAGGTTTGATTGTGTGTGGTTTAGCTGAACCACATGGTGATTACTATGTAATTAGACTGTTTTTATCAAATCTTCCAAAACTTGCCTGATTATTGAAAAAAGAAAAATAGCCAAATTATCACAATAGCTGAAATACAGTGTGTCAATTTAGCAGGGTCTGAATATATTTAAAAAAAAATATATTTAAAAGTAAGGGTATAGGGTGGTGGGTAAATGGAATTAAAAACTGTAGCTTATCAGTAATAAATTTGGCCTCTATTCTGGCAGAAAATATTTCCTACTTTCTTCAGGTTACAAGAAAGAAAAAAATTATTTACATGTATGGCACATTGGCCCAAATACAAATGAGGTTTTTGTTCAGTATCATGACCTTTAAAAATGCAACTCATCTTATATTTGTGGACAATCATTAATGAATGCACACACTGAAAAAAATCATTTCATGGGCCAAAGCATGGGAAGTTTCAAGATAATCAGAAAAGTGTTGAGGACTTTATAAAAGAAAAAAGGAATGAAGGGATAACCATTACGAGAGAAGTGCTTTTATTAAAAGCAGAGGAAGTTGCTCAAGAGATGCGGGTCCCAAACTGAAATTTTGTAGTTTTGTATCATTGTCCATTAAAAAACATTTTTACTTTTTCTGCAAATTATTTCTTAAATATGATTGATTAAAAATGTTATATGCCAATTAGTAGTATACGTTTTTTTTTTTTTTTTTTTTTTTTTTAAAAAAAATTTGTTGGCACCCCCCACAAAGTGAAGGTCATCTTATATTTGAGGCTGTCTTATATTCAGGCTAATATGGGAATTTGATTATTTCCTACTAAAAGGCATTTCATATTCTCAAAAATAATTGCAGTACATGGTTTAAAATCATGTAGAAATAAAATCCTTGAAAATATTCAAGGTTTCACTATATACTGAAGCCTCACAAAATATGTTAAATAAAAAACCTCAGCAGATTTTGGTCTATCTTTTATCTGCAAACGCCAATTAGCCTAGATAGCTTAAATAAATTTTTTTATTTCAATTTGGTGCAGAACCTATGACCTTAGATTTATAGCTATTCTGTATAGGCATATTATATTTTGACTAGTTTAGATTGTACAAGTCACTTTCCTGCAAGAGCTCTATAAGTTAACTTTTTACTGAACTATTTTAGAAATATTGCAACCTATGGCTACAGTCTACTAAGCCTATTGGAATTTTGAAATTTTAAATCATATGGTGAGTGGCATAGACCTATATGGTGCAAAAAGTTATATGAGAGTCAAAAATATTAGAAATTACTAAGCATTTTTTATTTAACTAAAACACACATTCTAAAATTGTAGTTATATTTAAAGAAAACCTTAAATTTAAGGTACTGGGCTGGGAAAGCCTACCTTTATTTAGTGAGAAATGTTTGGATGAGAAACATTTATTTTTCTTATTAGGGCCATCTTTTCCACGCGAGTCTGGGCTTAACCCTGCATTTATCTTATGCTTTGGTTGCACTCCACTTTTGTTTTCTGGCTTTAGCACGAAATGTCCAAATGAAGAAATAGTATTTAGTTTAGGAACATATGAAATTAATTGGTTACTTGGAACTATATCTTGTTTTAGCCTTTTCTTTGTCAGAGGATTCCTGAAATCAAAATCCTTGAAATGTTCCCCACAAACAAAAAAACCTTTACTATGCAATTTCTCAAATCCAATGGTTTCCAACTCAGGTTTACAACACGCTTCAACCCACTTTTTGCATAGCTGGACATCTCTTGGGAAATAAAAAAAGGACACTAGTGAGCCTTTCTTTTTTGAATTTCTACAGTTCAAGTATGAACATTTTCTCATGGTTATTTACTGTTTGCTTTAAAAATAAAACCACTCAATAATACCGAGAGATCCAATAGCAATGAAACCTAGAACATTTCAGATGAAAATGGAAAATGTCAAAACAACTGTAAATACTATAGCAATAAAGGGAGAAATCGCAAAACTGTCTTCTTAGATAGCAAAAGGACTGACCAGAGCCCGTTATTCTGTACATTAATGACTGTTTTCAGCAATAATTATTAATGTCAATTCAGTAGTGCCAACTACTAGCTACTCATGAAATCATACATAATTGGTTGGCCCCTTTTTATAAGAGGTCTAATGATATGTAATAATCTGACAGCTTCCAGAAAACTTTGAGCCTAAACCTACGAGAAAATTTAAATCCTTTGTTTATTTTCCTGAGCTATATATCTTTGAGAGTAATTTTAATAGGTGTATATGGCACAAAGAACTGCGATAATATGGTACTGATATCAGGCACTTCAATGTTATAATAGTGAATCAGGTTAAATAATTGTTCTGCATGAAAAACATGAGGGGGGAATTATGAAGAATTTCTAATTGAGAAAAAAACTAGCTATAAATTGGATTACCTACAAGAATTGTACAGTAGGGTACTCTTTTAAAATATAATCAATAGTAGCCAAAAGAATAAGCCAAACCCACCATCAACAGTTGTTGGACCTTATTTAGTTATGGGCCTTAGTGTTAGCTAATTCAACTATAAAATTAATAATGCCTTACACATATTCAACTAGGCTTGACTTTATAAGTAGCTACAGTAACAAAGCTTTCAACAATTCACTCGTAGCAGATACAAATACAACCAAGATTTATATAAAGTTATGCCAGTCTCTGCTTATGATGAGATACAATACAAACACAGTGACACTGAAATATAACAGGTTTCTGACTAAACAACTGGTGAAATGTAAGACCTAGATCAATATGAAAAAAATGTTTACTGCAAAAGAATTAGACCCGTGTTTAGCTAAGAAATATGTAATGTAGGTCACCTCAGTTGTTCTGTAAATAGTTCAATGATAATTAGTCAACTTGAAATTGATATTTTGCAAATTCTTTCATAAAATACAGCTTTAAACCCAGATATAAAATTTTACACAGATTAGGCTCATATACTAAGGGCTTATTTTTAAAAATCTAACCTACTTAACCCTTTAAGGACTGAAGGTACAAATGCTAACATTTCAAATACAAGCATTCATAACTTAACCCTACAAAAAATTCAGGGCTTAAAGGGTTAAGGTATGAAATTTAAGATTTTTTTTTAATTATTATTATTATTATTATTTACTTCCAAAAACCTCTACTTTGCAAAGGTGTTTGGGAATTTCATTAAAATTTTGCAAATGGGTATAAAGTCATTTTGGTCCAAGGACTGGTTTTGTCCACGTGTATTCTAACCAACTCCATTCATAAATATATAAGTGGAAAAAAAAAAGGGCAATAAAGTTGTAAGCAGGGTGGATTGGTTTAAACCAATGGTTTTTTAGTTTTCTGATGGGGGAAAAAAAAATCCCCAATGGTTTTTTGGTTTTCTGATAGAGGAAAAAAAAAAAAAAAAAAAAAAATTTCTGATGGGGAAAAACTTTTTATTTTTTATGCATTTACTTTTTATTCTTAGTTTTAATGATATTTTAATGCTTAGTATGAATGTAAATCAATGATGACAATTTCATACATGAAACCTAATATTGGTATTATTTTTTAATTATGTCTGTTACACTGTCAACAATCATCATCATAAAAAAATGTCTATACTTCCAGCTAAGGTATTTTACCATTCTTCAATAGAAATCCTGACAAGAATGATTATGTCCCAACTAGGGATGTACCGGATCACAATATACTAGCCTGATATCTGGCTTTTTATTTTTTGCCAGATACCGGATAATCTGGCCAGATCAAGAAATGGCCAAATATTGGATAATTGCATGGATCATGTATTCTTAAGGGCATAAAATTTTGAAACTTACAATTAACTAGTGGTTTAATAAACTTTTATGGTTCCTACTAATTTTACAAAATCATTATTCTCAATGCATTCAATGCTAGAAAGAAAAAAGGCAAAGTTGATTGATTGGACTTAGTTCTGATAAATTTTAGAGAAATCTAACTTTTAGTGTGTTTTTGGTTTAAAGGAAATCATTATAAATGATAAATTTAGCTCTTTATTGCACACAGCTCTTCCCACAGCTGAATAAAATAGTCTGGCAGTAGCCATAATAAAGTACAGTACACACAACAACTTGAAATATGAAGTGCGATTAAAATGTTAATTAATTATCTGGTATCCAGCCAGATACTGAAGTGGTCAGATACTGAGGCAGTATCATAATCTGGTATCCAGTACATCCCTAGTCCAAACCACTATTAAAGTACAGTATCAATTACACAGAAAAATGAGAAATTTAGTTTACCATTGCACCAAATAGGGTTGGTTGGTATTTCACTAAATAATTTTGATTTGCCTATTGAATTTACATTCCTAGTCACTGCATTTGACATGTTTTGTTTGTAGCTATGAACAATATGATTACAATATATCTGAAATTTGAATAGTGTTAAAGGAATTGTTTTCACTATCATCACTATTATTTAGAAGAAAATAATAAACAAGCTGGTTTCATAATTGAGTGTAAACATAGGTAGTTTCTTTCTTGTAAAAGTTATGATAATGCTTAAATAAAATATGATATATAATCATTTTATTACAAACACTAATAAACCAAAAAACCATTTTTTTTTTTTGCTTTTAAACCAATGGTTTTTGGTTTTTTTTAAAATAACCATGGTTTTTTTCCACCCTGGTTGTAATTGTGGTTATTATACTTAAACCACATTTATAAATAGGGCTTACATAATTAATCAACTAGGCCAAGGCATACCCATAATATATGGGTTGGATTTCAGGAATTATGGTTAGTTTTGTTGAGTGAAAGCGGTGTAAATGCCTGATTAACCTCCATTACGATCTTCTAGCCATTAGATGTATCCTATTATGGTAATGGTTAGGTTAGATTATATTTTTGTAGTTACATTAGTTTCTTCTGCCAAGTGAACAGAGGCAAACCAAAAGCATTGTAAATTCCTAGTTAAATCCCCTTTTCCAGCTGTTAAGCATAAAATTTGTTCAGATTAGGGATGCACAAATTCTATTAAATTTAAAAATTATGAAGAACTTTCACATACACAATAGCTGTTATGGGTCATTCCATGTCAGTTCAATGGTGAAAAAAAAGTGACCATCACCAATTTTTTTGAAAATTGGCACACTTATAGATCTCTGAGAAAAACAGAATGACGCTTGTTTCAACACTGTAGGTCATATAGTTCCAGAGATATGACCCTTCGAATTTTGTAAAAAAAAGGTCAATTTCCAAGGTCATACCATATTTCAACACGAAATATCTCGGCTCCTATTGCACTTACAGAGACCATTTAAACACTATTTTAACCCTTTCAGTGCGTGGGGTAAACTATGTTTACCATAAAAAAGCCTGACTCAGGGCGCATGGTAAACTATGTTTACCATTAAAAATCTTCTCTCAGGACACATGGTAAACATTGTTTTCCACATTTACTAAACAGTCTATAAACCCCCTCGTTCCTATTAGAACAACGTAGTTGGTTCCCTGACTAATATTAGACATCAATATGGTGGTATTTGGCATCTTTTATTATTTTCTGACTCTCAGCTCACCAGAAGGGGGAGTGAAATAGACTCCCCCAATCAGTTCAGCATGGCATCCACAAGCAGTAATAAGCGTAAAAATCATCTCTAGATGAGAATGATATAACGAATATATCTCAATGTATTCTGAAAGTGATATAGAATGTGAAAGTGAGGATGACTCGGCGCAAGATAATGTATGGAATATTATACAAAAACACATCAAGTAGTGATGAAGAAAATGTGGTACTTTTGGAAGAGATCTGCCTAAAGCAACAAAATCGAGCGAGAATTTTGAATGGCAGGAATTGGTGAAAATATAGGCTGTACCAGAGGTGGGTGGCAGTTTACTGGTGAAAATAAAGTGCTCTTCAATGGTCAAACTCGTACGATGTATGATGTTTTTTTGTGAAGTTTTTCCCAAAGGTATTGAGCTAATGGTTACGGAAACAAACAAATATGCAACTCAATTTCTGGCTGCTACACCTAATCTGAAATCAACATCTCGGTATAGTGCATGGGTCCCAACTACATTTACAGAAATGAAGCAATTTATAGGGCTTTTACTTCTCATGGGTTTATACAAAAACCTAAGATAGGTATGTATTGGTCAACCGACAGTTTTTATACTACTCCAGTATTTACAGCAATCATGGAAAGAGACAGATTCACCATTCTTTCTTTTTTGCATTTTGCTGACAATGCAGATGAGACGTTGAAGGAAAGAGGGGGGAAGATGGTGAATTGCATGACTTTATTGAGTTGATAACATCTGCTCTTGAATCAAAATATTCAACTTCTCAGAATCTAAGTTTGGATGAATCTTTGTTGCTGTGGAAGGGCAGACTCAGTTTCTGGCAATACATAAAAACAAAAAGATCACGTTTTGGGATAAAAAATTTCAAACTTGTGGATGAAAATTGTGTTACTTTGAAATATAAAATATATACCGGGACCATGGAAACTGTTGCTGATTTTTCTAAGAAAGTATTATAGTAAGTATGATGGAAAATATTTAGGAAAAGGTCACATCATCTTCACTGATAACTTCTATACATCACCAAAACTATACAAATACCTTAGTGATAATAAACTGGTGCCGCAGGACTGTTAGAAGTAATCGTAAGGGCTTATGCCATGCTATGAAAACTATGAATGTGGCAAAAGGAAAAAAACTTGCCTTTGAGACTCCTGAACTGCTTTCCCTTGTGTTTCATGACAAGAAGAGTTTGCATGCTCTCCAATTACCATTCAAACAGTGATGTGACAGTAACACGTAGGTCAAAGGAAGGTCGAGTCAAAAAAACCATTCCAGCTTGCATACATGAATACAACAAACATATGGGATATGAGACCAAACAGACCAAATAGCTACTGCATTATTACTCTGTCCCAAGAAAGTCTCTAAAATGGTGTAAGAAGCTGGCAATGCATTTGATTCAGGTCCGAGTACTAGATGCTTGTGGAATTTATAATCTCATAAAAAAGGGAAAAGTTCCCTTTCTAGACTTTTGCCATGAGATTATAAAAGGACTGACATCTGCAGATGAACCTAACTTGAAGAAATCAGTAGTTCCAAGACTAGTAAAACATTTTACCAAGAAAATTACATCAAATTCTGAACATACCCCAAGACCAACAAAGAGATGCAGGGTATGTTATGCTTATGGGATAGAAAAACGAGTACGTTTTCAATGCGAGACATGCCCCGATACCCCAGGGTTATGCGCCGAACCATGTTTCAAAATTTATCACTCAGCATTTAACTTTTAGTTAACTAAATAAAGATAATATCTCTATTTTATTTCATTTTAACCTTTATTTTTTTGTTACCCATGAAAAACTGAAAATAATATTGATAGAAAACCTATTTTAAAGGCAAACAAAAGATGAAGCAAAAAAATAATTCAAGTTTATTTTCTGGCGCATTTATACGCACAGCTTTCGTTCTGGGGTATTAGCGTGGCACACACAGGGCATATCAGAATGGGACGCAGCGAAAGGGTTAAAGCTTTTAAGCAGATCTACAACTGTTTCTATTCATATTTTACTTCAGTGGTAAAAAAAAAAAAGTTGATCTTATTTTTGACCTTTGACCATGTGTAGGTCATTTGATGTCACAACCGATTTTTTTCTCCTTTCACCCAATTTTGGGTACACATGTCTACCTTAACCTAGAACAAGATTTTTAGTGTTGATTAAGTTAGTATAGACACTACAGCCATTTCAGTGGACCATACACACCTCCATTTTGACCACGTACCTTTTTCCACCAAACTTTGGAGCACCATATCTTTGGAACTGTTTGAGCTAGTGTTCAGAAAAATACCATTAGATTTTTCTTAGAGACATATAATGTCTGCTAATTTAAAAAAAAAAAAAAAAATCAGTAATTATCTAACCCAGAGGTCGGGGAACAGGGGTAAATTTAAAAATTTTGGGGGTAATGCGTGCGGTATGAGAGCCTCAGTCGTGTGTATGGTATCACGAAACGAAGAGGTGCTTTTAGTGCTTGACACTTTGTGCTGATATTTTTTTCGTATATTTTTATTTTATTCTGTTATATAAATGTGGCATTATTCTAAATTTAGAATATTACAAATTTACGTCCTGATTTTGATGATGTATCAAAAATGAAACAGCATCATTTTTCCAAAACCTGAAGTGGAGATGTTTTGAATGAAATTCTTCAGTTCTTCAATCCTTTTTACTAATTTTGTTTGTGTGCTATTCTTATGCCAGCATGTGTGGCTTTTTTTTATTTCTCCATAATAATGGATCCAATAAACATTTTTTGAATTTGAATTTTTTGTATACCATATGCAACAATTTTAAGAGCAATTGGCTTGTTTTTGTTTACTTTGAAGTCTGGGGGTAATTTCATTTTACTAAAATAGATTTTTGGGTAATACCCAAAAACGTTCCCTGACCCATGATCTAACCTAACCCAGTTATTTAGTTGAATACGTAAGTATCTGGCCTTATTATAAAATATTTTTTTTTTGGTATATTTCAGAGAATTATATAATATACAGTAGGTAATTTAAATTACATAATTAATTTATATGGACATTCAAAAGTGTGAAGAACTTCAAACCTGCTATCCTGTTTAAAGGTAAAGCTATGTACGTATATAAGTACCTTATAATAGGCTATAGGTACTACCCTATAGAATAAGTTCAGTTTTAAGAGTTAGAGGAGTTTTAATAGAATTAATTAACTGTGTATTTATTCATTGTGTACAACAGTATGTACCAATGTGAAAATAAGCTTATTTAAACCTTGGAGCAAGGATTTTTTTAGCATCTATATTTATTCCAATCTGGAAATCAAACTGCACATTTTTTCTTGTTGTAAACCTCTGAAACAAGATCAGTAGGTCGCAAATTTTATTTGTGCCATCTAAGCAAAAATAGCTTTTAACAGGGTTGGATACAATGAATAATTATAATTGTATTTTTAATTAATTGATCCTAATTTCCATTAATTGTAACTGATTCAAAATAAAAAAAATAAAGGTAATTGTAATTGATTTTTCGCTATAACTGATATAATTGATCAATTAATGTCAATTGTTAAAAATTATACCCCTAGATCTGGCAGTCATACATCATCCAATGAAAATAAACCTTTGATAGTTTATCTAGTTACTTACTTAGATATAGATATATATTTAGATATATAGAATAGATAGTTATATTTGTGTAATTGATTCAGACAAAATTAATTGTAATTGATCTTGAAATTGTGAAGTACAATACTAACTAATTAATTTGAAGAAAAATAAAAAAAATTGTAATTGTTTCCATTTTGTGTAATTGAACCCAACCCTGGCTTTTAAGCTACATATGTTTTTTTTCTTTTTAGATAAACATGGATTTCAGCAGTTTGAATATGGGCAGGTTCTGTTGTGACCCATTTAAAAAACAAAGGAAAAGTGAAAAAAGGCATTCGTGCATTGACTAAAAGTTTGATTGATGAAAATCCTGAATTGAAACTAACAAATAATCAAAGTATGTGCAACCTGTCAAAATATACTAGCAAATCGTCCATCCTCAATGCCTGAATGTGAACCATTTGAAAAATCACCATCCACCTCATCAAGTGCCCCATCTGAGCTAGAAACCATTGGAGATGTAGTTGAAATGCAGTATGAGCTTAGTAAATTCAATGCTTCATTGGCCACACTTGATGAGACCCCAATAAAACCATGTAAACTCTCCGACAGCACTGGTTACGCAGAGAGAAAGTTGAGGAAAGAAGTAGTAGTTGTGAAAAGAAAGCTTGAACTTGCAACTAAACAACCAATTTCATGCAGTGACTCAGATGATACAGAACTGGAGATTTCTTCAACAACTAAAAGAGAAATTTAATCAAGTGACAAGTCAAAGTGAAAAACTGACAATTTTTACTATCCTACCAAAAAGATGGACACAAGTAAAGATCAGAGAAGAATTTAAGTGCTCAGATTGCATGGCTAGGCAAGCAAAGAGTTTGGTGAGGGAGAAGGGAGTGCTTTCAACTCCTAATCCGCGTTTGGGGAAATGCCTGAATAGTGAAACTGCTGCCACAGTAATTGACTTCTATCATTCGCCAGATGTGAGTAGACAAATGCCAGGGTTGAGACACACTTTCTGTAAAAGGAGCTGATGGTAAGCGGGAAAGAAAACAAAAATCGCTAATCTTATGCAACCTAAAAGGAGCATTTGAGCTTTTTAAAACAAACCATCCAACAATTAAAATAGGATTTTCAAAATTGGCAGAGCTTCAGCCAAAAGAATGTGTGTTGCCAGGTGTCAGTGGAACACATTCTGTCTGCATTTGCACTAAGCAATATAACAATAATGGCTTCCATAAAATATATTGTAAATACCTAATAACTACCTTTTTTAAATATAAAGTTGTGTTCATGCCTCTTTTTTTCATGGTTTCACCCAGCTAGACAAGAATCAGTTCTTATAACTCAATTGGTAAAAATAAAGGAATAGGTTATTTTAATGTACATATTAAAAGAAAAATTGTCTTAAAAATAGCAGACATTATAGATCTCTGAGACAAATATAATGGTACTTTTCTCAACACTAGCTCAAACAGTTCCAAAGAAACAGTACTCCAAAGTTCAGTGGAAAAAGGTACTTGGTCAAAATGGAGACTGTAGGTTAGGGTGGATCGATTTTACATTTTTTTCGATTTCCATATTCTAATAGAGACAAAAACTTGCGCATGCATGAGAAAATAGCCTCTGCAAAATCTTAGCTTAATAGGTAATCATCTTCTGCCCCCGGCAGAGCGATGAAAATCATATTTTAGTAGTCAAAAACGTATTTTTAAACCCTAGCCTAGAGTCATAAAATTTTGCGTGTGTGTTATTTCATGCCTAAGCAACGATATAAATGCTATGGGAAATATATAAATGCATTATTTAAGACAAAGAGCCGATCTGAAAATATGTATAAATATATATTTTCAGATCGGCTCTTTGTCTTAAATAATGCATTTATATATTTCCCATAGCATTTATATCGTTGCTTAGGCATGAAATAACACACACGCAAAATTTTATGACTCTAGGCTAGGGTTTAAAAGTACGTTTTTGACTACTAAAATATGATTTTCATCGCTCGGGGGCAGAAGATGATTACCTATTAAGCTAAGATTTTGCAGAGGCTATTTTCTCATGCATGCGCAAGTTTTTGTCTCTATTAGAATATGGAAATCGAAAAAAATGTAAAATCGATCCACCCTACTGTAGGTATGGTCCACTGAAATGGCTGTAGCATCTATACCAGCAGTCTTCAACCTGGGCAATTTGAGCTTTTAGGTGGGCAGCAAGAAAATTTATAAAATTCTTGTAAAATTCAGCAAAATTTACAATATTGTATGCAAAAAATGATTGAATGTTTCGTCAGTTGTGTCATGACAATGATGAACAATTTGTTAGGTTATTATTACACACAGAGGTCCGATGGCTCTCAAAGGGTGCATGTTTAACTCGTTTTGTTGAACTATATGAGAGCGTAGTGCAGTTTCTAGAAGACCAAAATGAAGTTGATCTTATCCAAAAGTTAAAAATGATAAAAAATGATGCTTGTTATTTGGCAGGAATATTTAAGAAATGCAATGATTGTAATTTGCAGCTTCAAGGGGCCAATATGACACTCATGAACTGCCAAAAAGTTCTCATTATTCATTGAAAAGCTGGATTTATTCAATCACAATCTTTCAAAAAGGGAATTTCACCAGTTTCCAGAAATGTTATCTATTAAGGATGACATAACAACAATTGATACACAAAGTTTATTGATCATCTCAAACTTGAAATGGATTTTGAAACTCGATTCAGTGATGTTTTAACCATGGAAGTATATGATTGGATGGTAAACCCGTTTACTGCAAATGTTACTGAAGCTGATGTAACATGTCAAGAGGAGCTATTAGAACTCAGACATGAGGAGGAAAGCAAGGGAAATTTCAATAATGGTGGTTATATGCAGCTTTGGCAAAATAAAAAGATGTCAAATGTATATCCCAATATGTGGAAAAAGATTTTTAAATTACTGATTGCTTTTCCTACTTCGTACCTAGTTGAATCAGGTTTTAGTGCTATGAATCACATTCTTACCAAAAACAGGAATGCTTTAAAAATCCCTGAAAGAGGGGACATTCGTTTGTTCCTCACTAAATTCGAGCCAAACATTCAGAATTTAGTTTCCAAGCATCAAGCACAAGGATCTCACTAAATTAAAGGTAAATGCATAATGTTTTATTATATAATATATACAGGGTGTCCCAGAATTAACTATCTATTTCAATGAAATCGGACAAATTTTTAAAAAAAACACTTTTATTTATGTTTATCATGTTTAATATGTGTTAAAAATGTATAAATTTCTAAATTTTTTTCATAATTTTATTTTCATAATTTTTTCATTATCTGGTCCAATGAAAGACCGTCTGAAGTCATAGAATGGCAGAGAGACTCTCCAAAAGTTAACGTGTGGCTTGGAATGACCAAATCCAAAATTTATGGCCCATTCTTCTTTGCGGAAGCAACTGTAACAGGTACCATCTACCTTGATGCGCTTCAGCAGTTTCTCGAACCACAGCTTCTTGATAATATTGTGTTTCAACAAGATGGAGCACCATAAATTTTGGATTTGGTCATTCCAAGCCACACGTTAACTTTTGGAGAGTCTCTTGCCATTCTATGACTTCAGACGGTCTTTCATTGGACCAGATAATAAAAAAATTATGAAAATAAAATTATGAAAAAAATTTAGAAATTTATATATTTTTAACACATATTAAACATGATAAACAAATAAAAGTGTGTTTTTAAAAAATTTGTCCGATTTCATTGAAATAGATAGTTAATTCTGGGACACCCTGTATAATGTACCATACATAATTTTTAATATATGTTTGTTGGATTTTTAATTTTGGTGGGCAGTTGGCTAATTTATTTCACATAAAAATAGTAAAAGTAGGCGGTAGGCATAAAAAGGTTGAAGGGCACTGATCTATACTAACTTAATCAACACTAAAAATTTTGTTCTAGGTTAAGGAGACATGTGTACCCAAAATTGGGTGAAAGGAGAAAAAAATCAGTTTTGACATCAAATGACCTGCACAAAGTCAAAGGTCAAAAATAAGAACAACTTTTTTTTTAACCACCGAGGTAAAATATGAATAGAAACAAAGTTGTAGATCTGCTTAAAAGCTTTAAAATAGTGTTTAAATGGTCTCTGTAAGTGCAACAGGAGCCGAGATATTTCATGTTGAAATAGGGTATGACCTTGGAAATTGACCTTTTTTTTTTACAAAATTCAAATGGCCATATCTCTGGAACCATATGACCTAGTGTTGAAATAAGTGCCATTCTGTTTTTCTCACCGAGATCTATAAGTGTGCCAATTTTCAAAAAAATTGGTGATGGTCACGTTTTTTCAACCCTAAATTCCGTTTAACTCACATGGAATGACCCTTATGTATATAAACCTTAGTTTGGTTCATTCTGATGAACATTAAACTTTCACCCTGCCTTAGACCTATGTAAAATGGGCTGATTTGACAGAAGAGGGGGTCAAAATGATGTGTGATATGCTATGGCCAAATTGGGGTATACAGGTCTTATAATTTGGGTTTTTACAGTTACTCTCCACATAACACAGTAGTTGTGTTCCTGAAAAGTACCATGTTAAATGGACATATTTTATGTATTAAAATATACATGTATGCCTTAAATTATATAGGCTATATATACATACACCTTAAAACTGTGCTAGATGTGTTATAATGGATGTTTACTGTAGCATAAAAAAGTGTCCCCAATTGAATATTCATGTTATAACAAAACCACATTGTACAAAATTGTGCAGCAAGGAGTTACTGTACTTTAACCAAGACTGGAAAACCTCTACAGCAAGATGTCTCATTACTTTATGCGAATACCCATATTATAAACTTTGCAAGTATCTAGCCACAGTTCACTTGCCAGATATAGGACCAGCACCCCCCTAAATTATGAGGTGACTTTATATTTCTTAAGTTACAGTATAAATTTTGAAAAGTAACCAAGTTGGCAGATTAGATCATCATTTTGTAGCTTTTAGGTATTTATTTGATTTTATAACTGGTGTCTTTCTAACTTTTCCGCATAGTGCAGTCACAGCCTGACCACTACATCCTAGATAAAAAAAAAATGCTAAATATTAAGTTTCACAGAGAAAAGTTAGTCAAAATTTATTACAAAGATCCTGATTGGCCAAAAGTGATCATGTGGGGAAACAACTAATCAATCTAAAGCAACCACCTAACCTAGTGTAATCTGGTCTCCATGATTGTCAACATATACATTACCATGCAAAAGTATGAGTCCACTGTCAATCTGATAGCTATTAGATAATCTGTCTTATGAAAATTGGTTTTGATACTAAAATACACATTAACTAGAACCTCTGGTTCATATTAATGTATAACTAAGTATTACTTAAGTGTATAAAGTTGCATTAGCTGGATGACCCTCTTGTCTGCATAAATTGGACTTGAGGTTTGATTTATTATATTACTTATAACACGTGTTTAAAGATCTAGCAAACTACTGATGATGGATCTGCCGTAAATGCTCCTAAGCTATTGTTATATCAGTATTTACAATTAAAAATATTGACATTCACTTAAATTCTGAAAAACAAATTTACTCAAAACGTTTCTCATTATAATCCTGATTTATGATGTTTTTCTTTCACAGGCTTAAGAAATGACAAAAAGTACAATTTCTGATGAGATTAGATATAAAATAATACATTTGCATGGTGAGTGACTGAGTCAAAGAAAAATAAGTGAATCTGCAGGTGTTTCCAAACTGGTGTAAAAACAATCTTGGCTTGTCAGATCAAATGGGACCCCCAGTTGGTTGTCCTAGATTAGAGAGGCCTTCTAATCTTTCTCTATCTGATCTATAATATCTAAAAATTACTTCCATTTGAGACAGATGCAAATCTAGCACTTCACTTGTAGCAGATCTCTAAAAAACAACAGGTGTCTCACTTGATCCCTCTACTGTATGAAGGAAGCTTAACTCAGTAGGTCTCAGATGTCCAATACTTGTGTTCCAAAGCATATTTTCTTCTCTTCTCTTTTTTTCCATTCCTTGAAAGTGGCATTTTTGCTGCAACACATCCTTTAAGACCTACTGAGTTAAGCTTCCTTCGTACAGTAGAGGGATCAACTGAGACACCTGTTGTTTTCTCGAGATCTATTGCAAGTGAAGTGCTGGATTTGCATCAGTCTCAAAGGGAAGTAATCTTTAGATATTGTAGATGAGATGGCAAAAGCTTAGAAGGCCTCTCTAATCTAGGATGACCAACTGGGTATCCCATTTGATCTCTAACGAGCCAAGATTGTTTTTACACCAGTTATTTTTCACTTCTTTTTCTTTGACTCAGTCCCTCACTATGCAATTGTATTATTTTATATCTAATCTCATCAGAAATTATACTTTGTCATTTCTTAAGTCTGTGAAAGAAAAACAGCATGAATTAGGATTATAATGAGAAACATTTTGGATAAATTTGTTTTTCAGAATTTAAGTGAATATGTCAATACTTTTAATTGTAAATACCTATATAACAATAGCTTAGGAGCATTTACTGCAGATCCATCATCAATAGTTCGCTAGATCTTTAAACACATGCGTTTTAAGTAATATAATAAATCAACCCTGAAGTCCAATTTATGCAGACTAGAGGGTCATCCAACTAATACAACTTTATACACTTAAGTAATAACGTAGTTATATGTTAATATGAACCAGAGGTTCTAGTTAATGTGTATTTCATTATCAAAACCAATTTTCATACAACAGATTATCTAATAGTTATCAGATTGACAGTGGATTCATACTTTTACACAGTAATGTATATGTTGACAATCAAATAATGGGAACTTTTAGGTAGGTGGTGCAAATACCCAACACTTGCTGCAACTATCCCTTGGTACAGTGTGTGTGTGTGTGTGTGTGTATATTATTATTATATATATATAGTTGTCCCTTGACATTCGCAAGGGTTACGTTCCAAATGTGGTCGTGAATGTCAAATTTTCGTGAATACTTGACACCCCCCCCTATATAATACGGTACCATAAGGCTTATACAATTTGTCATAGAAGTAGTCTAGGGTTCATTTGAACATGCGAAATCCTTCAGCTAAATTGTCCAGTGTCAGCCTCGGTTGGGGAATCACTTCTGCTTCATCGTCATCTTCCTCTTCATTGGCTGATTTCATCAATTCACGCAAGTCCTCATAGGTGAGCTCTGCTGCATTCACATCGATTAACTCCTCCACCTCATCCCCCTCCATATCGGCAAAGCCCTCACCACCAACTTGCTTTGCAATGCTCACAATGTCATTGATGATCTTCTCACCACACACACGATAATGAACACGATATCATCGACGATCTTCTCACCAAACAGACGATAATGAACACGATAATGGAGGACCTTGCGATAGTCAAAGTCGCGAATGTCAAGGGACAACTGTATAGGCACCTCAGTGTTGTATAGGTTAGCATCACTGACTATGAATCCATCAGCCCCAGGATTGAGACCTGGTGACATCAGCCAGTGCACAGCAAAACCCAGCTGTTCATCCTTCCATACAATAAAAGAAAGTGGTTGGTAGATAAATGGGTATCCTGGTTGGCCATATATACTGGTCAAAAAAAGAAACGCAATTAGCTTGCATATGGTGTAAAATTTAAGTTGTTAGTGTTATTATCACAGTTTCAAGATTATGGTTAAATGTTTGTTCAAATCTTTTAAAGCCACTTAGTGCATGTTTTTAAACCTGACTAATCCCGGCTAAGACGCCATTTTGTTACAAACAATAAACAGAGATTAAATTGAATGTATTCTTTATGAAAGCATGCATTTTTTCTTTGACTTCACAGAATACACTGCCCGTTGAGAAAACCAAACTTTTTCCCGCGATTGAGGCATGCCACGACTCTCAGAGGTCAACAGAGGTCGTGCCTTGGGTATGTTGGATGCAGGCATGTCTGCTGTCCAAGTTGCACAACGAATGCATGTGCATCCCAGCACAATCTCTAGGATTGTTAGACGGTACAATGCCACAGGAAGTGTTCAGGACCTGCCAAGATGTGACGACCCAACGCCAGGATCGCCACATTGTACTGCAGCACCTGCGTCATCGGCAGCGGAATGCTCGTCAGACAGCCAGAGAGACACCTGGTATCCACAACAACAGAATTAGTGACCAGACCGTCAGAAACCGACTCCGTAATGCAGGACTCCGATCCCGCAGGCCTTACAGAGGTCCTTTTCTCACTGATGCAAGAAGGCAACGACGCCTGCAATGGGCCTATCAGCACCGTGACCTATCGTGGGCCTATCAGCTCTGACTGCCCAGCGCTATAGGGATGAGATTCTTCACCCACATGTTCTTCCATTCATGAGGCAACATCCAGAATTGGTGCTCCTGCAACAGAACAATGCCAGACCTCATGCAGCCAGGATAGTGCAGGCGTACCTGCAGGGACAACAGGTGCAGACCTTACCATGGCCAGCCTTCAGCCCAGACATGTCACCGATAGAGCACGCATGGGATGAACTTGAACGGCGAGTTCGCAGACGTCAGCATCAGCCGCAGAACATCAGGGAACTGACCAATGCAATTATTGAAGAGTGGAGGGCCATCCCTGTTGCTTTCCTGCAGAGACTGTTGAGGTCGATGAGGGCCAGACTCCAAGCCTGCATTGTGGCTAGGGGTGGCCAAACGCGTTATTGACTGTTTGTTATGTTAAAGAATCATTTACTATATACTGAGTCCTCATGTTTATTAATAAATCTCAAAAATTGTTTCTTTTTTGACCAGTATATATACAGAGGGTGATCAAATTATTAGAGCCACCCCTTCAAAAACACATTTTCATTATAATATGGTGTTTTTAATTTAAATAATAACCTTTTAAGTATGCAGACAGTATTCCAAATTGTTAACACATGTAGTGTTCTCTACCTGAATAACAGAAACTGGGGATAGGGGTTAATTTGGGGAGTAGGGGGAGGGGAGTATGTGAAAAGTGGATTCAGTAGTGTTTCAGCTGTAAACGTGGAAGGTTGTGTCAAGTGGTCAGGTGCGTTAAGTGTATGTTAAGTTAATGATAAGTTATTATATTTAAACCATTGTATGTGGAATATGCACTCATACACTCATATGATATTGTTTCTCAGCAACATATTGTGATTCTTTTTATTAAATTAGCGTTTCTTTACAGGAATAACTTTTATGTACTGTAGGCTACCCAACATGGGTATGAAATGTGATCTATCACCAAAGAAGAAAGGTAGAATGTTCTCGCTGCAACTGATTATTCTCACAGAAAAATAGCCTGAGAACTGAATGTGTCACATGCAAGTGTTGACAGGATCACATCAAAAATTAAAGTTGAAGGGGATAATACAGAGCTGACTCCAAAAAGAAAGGGTAAATGTGGTTGGAAAAGGATAACTACACCTAGAGCCAACAGATGCATTGAAAAGAAACTAGTAAATAATAGGAGAAGCACTACTAACAAACTTAAATTGGAGCTGGAGAAGGAAAACATCAGCATTTCAACAATGACCTTAAGAAGGCATGCCAGGGAATTTGGATTTAGTAGTTGCCAGCCAAGGAAAATGCCAAAATTGACTCCAACACTGATCAAAAAACATTTAAAGTGGGCTAAATACGACTCAAAGTTCACTGTAGATGACTGGAAATTGGTAAGTCACAATATTTTAGTGATCTTGTATGCTTATTTTGAGTAAAATTTATTATTTTGATATTTGTATGACAAGGCACATTTCATTTTGGTTGCAATCATTTCTTTCTCTTTTCATTTGCAGGTGTGTTTCAGTGACGAATCCACATTCCTAGTCATGTCTCATAAATCATAGTACGTTAGGCGACGTGTTGGTGAGGAATATCATCCAGACTGTGTCGTAAGTACGGTTAAGCATCCAACATCTGTCATGATATGGGCAGTGATAAGCAGTAAAGGTACTGGATGAATTTACATTGTTGAGGGTACTATGAGGCAGGACCAATACCGAAAGGTTTTGGAAACAAGACTTATTCCACAGATTGCCAACTGGTTTCCAAATGGTGAGCCATTCCATTTTATGAAAGATTCAGCCCCATGCCACACTGCAAAGTCAGTTAAAAGTTTTCTGGCTGTAAAGAATATTCCTCTCCTGGATTGGCCAGGAAATTTTCCAGATATGAACCCTATTGAAAACCTATGGGAAATAGTAAAGCTTAGACTGAAAGGTGAGGAAATAACAACTCAAATACAGTTAATAGAATGAATAATTGCCATTTGGAACCGTGATCCTGAGATACAGGCCAGATGCAAAGCCTGTATGGAGAGTATGCCTAGATGGTTTGCTGCTTTAATTAAGGCCAAAGGAGGACCCACTAAGTACTAAATGTGTTTAATATGACTGTAGAGTGTATATAAATATATTCTGAAATAAAATAAGTGTTTAAATTAGCCAAATTTTACTATTATTAGCATTAGAAATAAACTTATACAAGAAAAACTATTTTTTATGTAGTGGCTCTAATAATTTGATCACCCTCTGTATATATATGCTGCAAACCCACAAGGAAAAAGAAAAATGATTCCAAGGCCTTTCGCGTATTCAGAGCTACACCTCATCAGGGAATGATGAGGTGTAGCTCTGAATACACGAAAGACCTTGGAATCATTTTTCTTTTTCCTTGTGGATTTGCAGCATTCATTCATTTCATGCATTTAATTGTGAAATTCATCCCATATATATACACCTTACCTTACCTTACAAAGGTTTCGCATGATGATCTCTCATTTCACGAAGGTCAAGCTCTCAAATTGGCCTGGTGAAGCAGCGAGTTTCATTCTTGCGCTCTCCACTTCACATAGCCAGGTATGCCTGGCTCATCGGGGATTGTTCTGATCCAGGCATCTAGTCTTCTTTTGAAGATTTCCACTGCAAATCCCTTTGTTTCTTAGGTCTTTGGGCCTCTCACTACAAAACTATTTTCTTTCAGAGTTAAGGATGTGCCCTGTCTCGCCTTCAATTTGGGAATACGGCACAGTCTGCCATTTCTACTGTCCACCATTGTTTGGGGAGTTATAGGGTTCAGAGTAAGATTAGGGACTAGTTTCTCCATTATTTTCCAAGTGTAAATAATGGTGTATATCTCTCTTTTCCTTTCCAGTGAGTATAGGTCTAGTTCACGTAACCTTTCTCAGTAATTTAGTTCTTTGCACCCATTGATCTTGGCTGTGAAGCTTCTCTGGATCCCTTCCAGCTGTCTAATGTCTTCTTTTTTATATGGGGATGTTAGGACTCAGCAGTATACCAATTTGGGTATTATCAAGGTTTTCAGTAGAGTAATCATTACATTCCTATCCCTTCATTTAAAGGTTCTCAATATCTGTCCCATTATTCTCTTTGCTCTGTTTACTGTTATCTTATTTTGTGTCTCAAATTTCTCATCATCTGTCATTACAACCCCTAAATCTTTTGCTCTGGGATTTCTCTGAATTTCCTGTCCATTTGGGGTACGGTATAATATTCCATGGATTTTAGGTCTTCTCTTTTTCCGTACCATAATAGCGGAAGATTCTCGGTGTTAAACTACATATTGTTGTCTTCCATCCATTTGTAAATTAATTATGTTTATGTCGGTTTGTAAGGATCTTATGTCTTCTGGGTTTCTTATTTTTCTACTGATCTTTGTCATCTGCAAAGGATGTTACTGTGCTGTCTCTGGTAACTTCCTCATCTATGTCAGTTCGCATGATTATGAAGAGTAGTGGAGCTAATACTGTTCCTTGTGGTACTGAGCTGAGGACCTCTGATTCTGATACTCCTTGTACTGTAATGACTTGCCACCGCTCACTAAGGAAATCATATATCCATTTCCCTACTTTTCCTGTTATTCTCATATATTTCAGTTTATGTATTATGATTCCGTGGTCACACTTGTCAAACACTTTAGTAAAGTCTGTGTATAGTACATTGTAGTTTTCATTACTTTCCAGTGAATCAATAATGTTGTTGTAGTGTTCCATTAGTTGTGATAAGCATGATTTGCCTGATCCAGACCCTATATATATATATATATATATATATATATATATATATATATATATATATATATATATATATATATATATATACCTTGGTTGAATGGTACAATATTTTTCATTCCCCTATTATGACCACATCAGCCACAAAATACTTTCAGAACTCCATTTTTTACTCACCCCGCTTTACCCCTAAATTAAATTTCATTTCGCTTTCACCAACAACAATAGTATCAAATCTTACCTCAACCATAAAGAAAAAACACCCCAGCCACTTGCTTCGTCCACTGTCTATGCTTTTAATTGTGTTTGCTGCAAAGCGAACTATATTGGCAGTACCATCCACCAATATCAAACAAGAGTGGATGAGCATTGTGGGATTTCTACAAGAACTTCACAGCCCTTGAACAAACCCTCCAAATCAGCAATAAGGGATCACTGCCACCTCCACAACCACCCGTTACTTTCCTCCCACTTCAAAATCATTAATTTAGCCAACCAACTAATCGACCTCCGCATACTTAAGTCCCTTTATATCCTCAGTATCCAGCCAACCCTCAACGATATATATATATATATATATATGCCAGGCCAAAAATACAAGATTTTGGTAAAATGGCAAAAACTACTATCTGAACACAGGTCAGAGACAATCAGTGATGTTTCATCCATGCTCAGCATGCAACCAATTTAATGATGTTATAGAAACTTCTTCAGAATACAAACCTCCGTACACACTACACATACATCATTCAGTTACAGTGAAACCTGTATAACTTGAACTCTGGATAAGCCAGAAAAAAATCTCAGAAAAACCTGTCAGAATTTGTCCAAGTTGACCATGTGGTACACTCTAATACCCATTAGCAATACAGCAAACTGATGCCATCACATGATACCCTCACAAGCTACCACTTGTAAGGTATTGAAAAATAAGGCATAGGCATTTGAAATATTTTTATAGTAGCTACTTTATTAAAATATTTTCATGACATTTTACTTTAGATTATTCATATGTACGTTGTACGCATATACAATTTTTTCATTCAGAAATATTGTTTTCGTACACTTTATTGATTTAGCTATATGCTTCAAAATAGGGATTTCAAAACGCTTTAAATTTTACCTCTATAAGGAGGACTCCTCCATTTCTCAGATTATCCTTCCCTCCAATTCATCTGTTATTAAATTACATTTCATTTGGAAAACATTAAGCCACTGGGACCTGTCAAGGTTATCCAAGTCATGAGCTATATTTTAGAATAAAATTGTGCAAAATGTCAATCTCAAGTCAGCCAACCAACATACAACCATCCACAGAGCTACCAAAGTATCCCACATAACTTAACCCTTTAACACCAAACTTTTTTGTAGGGTTAAGTCTAAATACATGTATTTGAAACTGTACAGTGCCCGCGAAAAGTATCCGATCACTCAAGAAAATACAATATTTTCCCTTGATATTCAGAGACACATAATTCACTTTCTATTTGTTCTAGCGACATCTGGTAACTTTGAGGTTGCTCGCTGATATGAGAGCTATCCAACGCATTCTCAAATTAGTGTTCTGGTAGCCTTCGTTGCGGGTGGCTGTGTCTCAAATTTGTCAGATTTCACTGTTTGTGTAAATTTCTTGATATTTTTTTTTTTTTTACAGAAAGTGGTGTAAATTAAATTTATATATAATGTGTGCTAAAAAACAACTTAAGAGTGATTGTCGAGGTGCTATTGTTGCTTTGCATGCATGTGGAAATCACAGAGACAGATAGCTAAGGAATTAAACATATCCCAAAGTACCGTTAATTTATGGGTTTCACGGGCTAAGAACAATGGTGGCCTAACCACGCCAGTCCCTAAAAAACGATCTGGCAGACCGAGAAAAACAAATTCGCGAACAGACAAACTTATGAAACGTTTAGTATTGAAAAACCCAACAATAACTGCGAAAGAAATAAAATTTAATATGAATAATTTGTTATCTGGTGTTTCTGAACGAACTATCCAGGAGCGGCTCCAAAAAGAACTCGGATTACCATCTCGCCATGCTGCTAAGAAACCGTTCATTAATGAAAAAAAAATGCGTAAAAAACGTGTCGCATTTTGTAAAAAATACATTCATTGGACTGTTGATAACTGGAAGAAGGTTTTATTTAGCGATGAGTCGACATTTTTGACATTCAGAAGTTGTCCAAAAAAGGTTCGCCGGCCTATTGGCTCAAATAGGATGGACCCTAAATACACCCTAAAGACAATGAAACACCCTCCAAGTGTGATGGTTTGGGGTTGTTTCGGTTACTATGGGCGTGGAAACTTATATTTTCTTCCGAAGAACACAACTATGAATGGTGCACGGTATTTAGCAATGCTACAGGATAAACTTCCAATGGCAATGGCAATCCAAAGGACAAAAACATACATGCATGATGGTGCACCATGTCACAGGGCCAAAATAGTGACAAAATGGATTACTGACAATAAATTTGATATTTGGATTGGCCTGGTAATAGTCCAGATCTCAATCCGATAGAAAATCTGTGGCTAATAATAAAAAATAAGGTTGAATGCCACGACACTGGCTCAGTCGAAAAATTACAAGAGGCCATCAAAAAGGTATGGTGCAAGGAAATATCAGTGGAAGTTTGTCAAAACTTGATTAAATCCATGCCAAAACGTCTAGAACAAGTCATCCAAACCAAAGGACAGATGACAAAATACTAATATAAGGTTAGTATACATTTAAACATTGTTTTTTATGTAAAAAATACAAATTTCAAGGGTGATCGGATACTTTTCGCGGGCACTGTACATATTTGACCCAGTAGGCCTTAAAGGGTTAAGCTAAGAATATACACTATTTACAATCTACAAATTATCTCTTTCATTCATGAAAGCATCCAAAGTTTTCTTAAAACTAACTAATGAGCTACTATTTACCACATCATATGGCAAGTCATTCCAAAAATCTACTACCTACTCTATGACTGAAAAAGTATTTTCATAGATCAAGTCTACAAGTCTGTTTTCTAATTTTCTTATTATGCCCATGAGT